>SJYA01001934.1:389848-475507 GCA_006410615.1 Neotragus moschatus | reverse complement strand
TGAGTGAACTCCAGGAGTTGGTGATGGACAGGGAAGCCTGGCGTGCTGCAATTCATGGGGTCGCAAAGAGTCAGACACGACTGAGCAACTGAACTGAATTGAACTGAATATGGCTTTGTATTGACAGGCAGTCACATAGAGCATTATCTTACTTTTGTTTAACTTCCCAGAGGGTAGATAGTCTCAAGTGGTAAGGTAGTAAAACAGAGAAGAGCATAAGGGGAGGTGAAAATAAATCTCTAAGGTGATGATAGTTTGGGGAAAGCCATTCTTCTCAGTGTACTAAATCAGTTACAGCCTAAGGTGGCACAGTTTATCCAGCCACATAACTCATAGTGTACAGTTGGATGTAACAGAAAACGTTTAATGGGCTGTGATACAGTGGGCCATGGGAACTCTGAAAAGTTGAGTTAGACATGAGAAAATGTTTTAGTACAATGACAGTTTAAGCACAGGCATTTAACTCTCCTTTTATCCATCACGATATCCTCAACTCTGGTACACACACACACACACACACACACACACACAGAGAGAGACTTCCAGAATCCTAGAGAAATTACCTGTATTTTAGTTCAGTTCTGGAGCCTGTAATATGTCGCATCTGACATTGACATGAAATGACAAGGGATTTGGATCAGGTAGAATGCAGATAGGCTTGAGTGAAGGAAGACCTGAAGGGCAGTGTCATACAACCCTCTGAAAGAACAGCATCTTTAGGACTATGTGGAGTCTTTGAAGAGCTCCCTACAAACCCCTCCTTACCTCCAAAGGACAAAGACAGACAATGCTTCATGGATAGGTTGCCAGATAAAATACATGATGCCAGATTAAATTTAACTTTCAGCTAAACAACGTATTTTTTTCTTTGTATGTCTCATGTAATATCCAAGACATATGCAAAAACAAAACATATCTGAAAGTCAGTCAAATTTATTTGAGCATGCTATATTTTTATTTGCTAAATCAAGCAGCCTTATTCATGGGGCCACTACAAACAAAGCTTGGGGTGGCACTCTGGCCCAGGTACCTGGGAGAGACTGTTGTTGTTGTTGCTCAGCTGCTCAGTCATGTCCCACTCTTTGTGACCCCATGGACTGCAGCACACCAGGCCTCCCTGTCCATCACCAACTCCCAGAGCTTGCTCAAACTCATGTCCATCGAGTTGGTGATGCCATCCAACCATCTCATCCTCTGTCATCTCCTTCCCCTCCTGCCCTCAGTCTTTCCCAGCATCTGGGTCTTTTCTAATGAGTCAGTTCTTTGCATCTGGTGGCCAGAGTATTGGAGCTTCAGCTTCAGGATCAGTCCTTCTGGTGAATATTCAGGACTGATCTCCTTCAGGATGGACTGGTTGATCTCCTTGCAGTCCAAGGGATAGACAGAGGTTAGACATTTATTCACCATGTTCTGAGCAAGAGGCCATGTCATAAGAGGAAAAAAGCAAAGAAGCAAAGTTTTGCATAGAGGAGGGGATTCCCTGTTGAAGATGCCCTGTTTCCTTTCTCCCAAGACTGAATGCTCTCTGAACAGTTATTGTAATTATAGAGTGAACCTTGATATAAAGGTTTATCTCATAATCTCCCTTGATATCATAATCTCCCATGATATAAAAGTTTCAGACTGAACCAACGGCAGACGTAATCTTTCAGCATTTACCATGAGTCATTATTGCGTAATCATGGACCTCATCTTATAAGAAGGAGCAAAAAAAAAAAAAAAGATGAAAACACAAAAGTATATTTTGAATAATCACTGAACTCCATGATGGGGTCTCTTAGTAACACAATTTATACTAAAAAAAAATCATATTAGTGAAGCAGAAGGTAACTTAACTATTTTTAAAACTTACAGGTAAAAGGATAAAAACTATAAGACTTGAAATATAGATTTAGGACATCTAATATCTGCAGAATAATAACCTCATGAAGAAACAGCAGGTCATATGGTGCAAAGTAATAAACAGAGAAAAGCAGAAAACTTTCCTGAGATGGAAAAACTTATTCAACCACAGATCTAATGAAGGAAAAGCTTCAAGGAACTAAAAAGAGCATTGGTACTGCTGGTTTCTTTTCCAAAAATAAAACATAAAATATTATAAGTATTGATACACACACACACACACACACACACACACACACAAAATAGCTACTAATTAAACACCAAAAACTAAGCTGCTCTTACTTTTCCTCAAAGCAATGTTCGAGGCAGTAATCATCCATAGAGCTCTGAGGTTTAATACAAGAATTCTGTACCCAGAGGTTCCTGCAATAAGGGCAAAGAAAGATATTCTCAGACATGCAAGTACTCAGAAATTATACCACCCACATACCTCTTCTAGAATAGTTAATTGAAAATATTTTCAAGCTAACTAACAGAAGAAACAATGCAATTTGAAAAATAGAAAAGTTAATATGTGAGATTAAAAGTAAGCAGTGAAACCAGAAAAACACAGTTAAACCTAAATGATTATTGTGGAATTAAAGTTTAATGCAAGTATCAGACATTACACTAGAAAAGACAATAGAATGCATTAAATTATTAATTTTGTAATTATAATCTGTGTATAAATCCTATATTCTATAAATTAAAAAATGAAGAATTAGCAGCTTTATAAAAGTAATGGGATAAAATGTCTCATTTTACACAAGATAAAAATCTAACTTATTATGACTATAAAATGGCCTAAATTTTGTTTAAATATAAGTGAATTCACTAATAAACTGAAAATAGAAAATATAATTCAATATGGTAAAATTAGCTTCTGAAACTGAGAAAAATATGTAAAGAAAATACATTATTAAAGTATTAATGATGTCAAAGTTTATGGGTTAAAAAAGTAGTTCAGTCCAATACTGTCTGTAAGAAGGATGGTAATCTCCTTTGTCCTAACAAGTAAAAAAGCTAAATAGGTTTTTTTTTTTCTTTTTCAGTTCATAAGAGAAGGGAAGACATGGGGACACAGGGCAAATGTTGTCTGAAGATTAGAAAGACTGAAAGACTGCTGCACACATGGAATTGTAGCTTCCTAGAGCAGGGATTCATGAGTGGAAACTGGATGGGAACCATTGTGGGGTAGAAAAACTGGACTGTAATTGATGAATTTCTGGCATCTTGGTGGGGACATGGTCATAGGAAAGATTTACAACATTGTGAGGTTTATCTCCATGAGTTTGACCAGGTTCCCACAGCAAATATAAAAAAATCCCCTTGGGCTTCTGATTGTTTCACTAAGCTGTATCTGACTTGTAGCAACGCCATGGACTGTAACCCACCAGGCTCTTCTGTTCATGAAATTTCCCAGGCAAGAATACTTGAGTGGGTGGCCATTTCCCCCTCCAGGCTTGTCATCTGATTGGAAGAGAGTAAATGAGCCCCCTAGAATATACCAGAGCATCGGGCCCTTCTTAGCAAGTCGTACTCTCAGGTGAAATCAATTAACCAGAGTATAACCTGCCTGAGGTACAGCTGACTCTTAAACAACACAGTTTTGAATTGTTTAGGTCCACATATACGTAGATTATTTCAATAAATGCATTGAAAAAATTTTTGTAGCAATTTGAAGAAATCCACAGAAAACTCCACATAGCCTAAAACTATCAGAAAATAAGAAAAAAGTTATGTCATTAATGCATAAAATATATGTAGACATACATATAACATACAAAATATATATTGTTTAGGTTTCTGGTCAATAGTAGGCTATTAGCAAAGTTTTAAGGCATCAGAATTATATGTGGAGTTTTAACTGTGCAAAGGTTCAGCACCCCTAATCCCCATGTTACTATTATTCAAGGGTCAACTGTACAATCAAAGTCTAAATGACCAATGTAAAGGAAATACCCAACTTCAAACCATTCTAGCCATCCTATCCTTTCTAATGATAGGGAGACAAAAAACAACCTGAGAAGCATTTGTCTAGAGGGACAGGATTTACTCAAAGGCTGAGACCAAATTATAGAGCTATAGAATACTCCCACATCTCATCACCATGCTACTAAAGGCCTACTGATGGAAGTTTCTTTATACCGTACATCATATCCAGCTATCAATAAAAAAAATTATAAAGTTTACTGACCAAAATGGCAGAGTAGGAAGACCCTGAGCTTATCTCCTTCTGCAGGCACACCATAGTCACAACAATTTACAGGGCAACTATCAACGAGAATGACCTGAATTCATGGAGACAAGATTTTCCACAACAAAGCATAAAAAGAAGGAACAACGAGACATGTAGGAGGGGAGGAAAGGCAGTGTAGTCAAAACCTACCACCCACCCCAGGTAGGCAAACCACAAAAAGGAGCACAATCATAATTACAGAAGTTTTCCCCAAGGAATGAGGGATCAGAACCCCACATCAGGGTCACCAGAGCAGGGGTCCTGCCTCACGAAGATAAGGGTCAGAGCATCTGGCTTAGAAGACGACCTGTGATCGTATACGGGAGAGCTCAAGGGCTGTAGGAAACGGACACTTTGTTCTTAAGGACACATAAAATCTCACATGACCTGAATCCCAGCACAGAGGCAGTAATTTGAAAGAAGCCTGGGTCATACCCACTTGCTAATCTCGAAGAAGCCTCTCAGAAAGGCAAAGAGCCACTGCGACTCCCTCCAGAGACGTAAACACTGGCAGCAGCCATTTTGCGGAGCTTGTTCTATCAGGAGAACACTGGAGTGGCAAGTTCCATTTGGTGGTGGTCCTCTCTGTAGCCTGTCAACACTGGGGCCCATCTCCATCAGCCGACCAGTTAGTACCCAGGCCGGCTACCCCAGAGTCGAGGCATCCGGTCTCATGGGGACCCAACCCCACTCACCAGTGGGTTGGCACCAGCCCCAGGCTCTCACGAGGCCTCCAGTGAGCGGTCTCAGGATCTGGCACTACCTACCAGCTTGCCGAAACATGGTGCCCAGCCAGGCCCTGGGACCATCAGGCTACACAGCCAGCTGTGTTGGAACCTGTGCCTCCCAGCAGCAAGGCAGCCCCAGCCCTCAGACCCCCTGGGCCCAGCAATGAGCTGCCCCAGGACCTGTAGGCCCACAGCCAACCATACCTGGGTGCAGCCCCACCCACCAGTGGGTTAGCACCAACTCTGGAACCCCCGGCCCCTGCAGTCAACCTTAACAGAATGTGGCCCCAACCATCAACAGGCTGACACCAGTTCTAGGACTCCCCCTGACTTGCAGCTGACTGCACTAGGACCCAGCCTTGCCCGACAGCAGTCAACAGTCTCCACCCAAGGCGGGGCCCGGCATCTACTGCAATAATTGGCCCCACCACCACAGAAGCACTGACTCAGCCCATGTAGGGAGCACTCCTAGACCTTATAGCTCCAGGAACCAGACAGAGTGTGCCTCTGGGCCCTGGAAGACATCTCTTACATAAGGTCACTTCATCAAGCCCAGGAAACCCAGCACACCTGCCTACCACATACAAAGAAACACAGAGAAGAGGGGAAAATGAGGTGACAAGGGAATGTGTTCCAAACAAAAGTAAAAGATAAAATCCCAAAGAACTGAGAGGAGGCAAGCAATCTACCAAATAAAGAGTTCAAGATAATGATAATAAAATACTCAATGAACTATGGAGAAGAATGGATAAACACAGCTAAAAGCTTCAAAAGAGGTACACCAAAATTACTAATATTTACAGAGAAATTGGGCTTCCCAGGTGGCACAAGTGATAAAGAACCACCCCCCTCCCCTGCCAATGCAGGAGACATAAGAGATGTGGGTTGTATCCTTGGATCTAGAAGATCCCCTGGAGGAGGTCATAGCAACCCTCTCTGATATTCTTGCTTGGAGAATCCCATGGACAGAGGAGCCTGGCATGCTATAGTTCATAGGGTCACAAACAGCTCAATATGACTGAAGAGACTTAGCATGCATGCACAGAGAAATTATTAATGAAAAAGATCCAAAACTATCAGAAAACATCTCCTACAACTAAAGATATAAAGAAAGAACCACAACGAGATGAGTAGCATTTGAAGAGACACAGTGCAATTCAAGACCACACACCAGGGAGGGCAACATGCAAAACAGGAGGATAATTACAATTGCAGAAATTCTCCTTAAGAAGTGAGGGATCTAAGCCCCACACTGGTTCCCCAAACTGAGAGTCTTGCACTAGAAAGATGAATACCCAGAACCTGGTTTTGAAGACCATTGGGACTTATGTTTGGGAGAGCAAGAAGACTACAGAAAATAAAGATTCCACTCCTAAAAGGTGCACACAAAAATCTGTGGGTACCAACCCTGCCCATTAGTGAGCTGGCACTAACACTGGGGCCAGTCTTACCACCAGTGGACAGGAGCTGGACCCAGGACACCCCGGATCCCACTGTGTCCACACTGGCTAATACCAGTTCTAAGACCACCAGGACCCTGGAACTAGAGACCTTGGACCAGGATCTTCCCAACAGTGAGCCAGCACTAGACACTGGTGCCATGGACACTGGCCCCACACACCAACAGGCCAAAACCAACTCTGAATCACCAAGGTCATGCAGGCAGGAATTCTAGACTCTGGCTCCATCCCGTAGAAACTTGCATTAACCCTGGGAAACCTGGACCCAGAACCTGCCCTCTGATGGATGGATGGCATCTCTGGGACCCCAAGCTCTACTACAGTAAGAGACCCCAGTATCCAGCTCTGCACACCACTGGGCAGGCTTAAACCCTGGTCCTGGCCCCCAAACCAGTAGGGGGATGCCAGCCCCAGGACCACCCCAGCCTTGTAGCCAGCCATGGCAGGCTTCAGCTGTCCCACCACCCAGCTGATACCAGTTTCAAGACACTTCAGCAAGCCACCCTGGGATCTGGCCACACTCACTATTAGAATGATGCCAGCTTTGGGACACACTGGACCAATGGGTAGTAACTAGAACAGGAATCACCCCCACCCCAGGGCTTCACAGCCAATCACCTCATAGCCCAGCCCTACCCACCAGCACTTGATGACCGCTTCACAAGAAGAGACCTTGCAACTGATCAGAACAAGGATGAGCCATACCTCTAAGACAGTCCATCACAGCAAAAACCCACCACAACAGAGGGTTCATGCAATACACATCGAGGGCACCCCTAGAGCATATAGGTCTGATGATTGGAGGGGAGTGCACTGCTCAGATGCATGGGACGTCTCCTACACATGGTCATTTTTCCAGGGTCAGGAAACATAACCAACCCACACAATACACGGAAATGAAAAAAACACCAAAATTAGGCAAAACAAGGTGACAGGAAAATGCTCTAAATGAAGGAACGAGATAAAATCCTGGAAGATCTAAGTGAAATGAAGATAAGCAATGTGCAAAGAATTCAAGATAATGATTACAAAGATGCTCAAAGACTCAGAAGAAAATGGAATGAACAGAGTAAGAAGTTAAAAGTCTTTAACAGAGATTTAGAAAATACAAAGAAGAGCCAAGCAGAGATGAAGACTACAATAAATTAAGTAAAAAATACACTAGAAGAACCCCACAGTAGATTAAATAAACAGAGAAAGAGATCAGCAATCTGGATGACAGAGTAGTAGAAATCACCTAAGCTGAATAGAAAAATGAATAAAATTAAAAAGTGAACAGTTTTAAGAAACCTCTAGGGCAACATCAAGTGTACTAACATTTCCATGATAGGGGTCCAGAAGGAGAAAAGAGAGGTAAAGGGGAAGAGAATATCCTCAAAGACTGAAAACAAAGGAGAAATTTAAAAATATCTTGAGACAAATGAAAACAAAAATATAACAATCCAAAATCTATAGGACACAGCAAAAGCAGTTCTAAAAGGAAAGTATATAGTGATACAAGCTTACATCAGGAAACAAAAAAAATCTCACATAGCCTAATCTCATACATAAAGGAAATAGAAAAAGAAAAAAATCAACAGTGAAAGGAAGAAGCAAAAATGACCAGAGCAGAAATAAATGAAATAGACACTAAGAAAAGATCAATGAAACTAAGCTGGTTGTTGTTACGCCCGAGGTCTGAGTCCCCAAAACTGAGAGAACAAGACCTCCACAGCAATGCAAAAGCAAAAAGGGGTTTATTGCTAGCTCGAGCTAGGGCTCAAACCGCATCCAGTGTAGTGGAGTCGAGCAAGAGCCCTGAGCCCTGAATTGCAGCAGTATTTATAGGTTTAGAACAAAGACAGGGAGTTGACAAAGGCGGATTGGTTGCAAGGGTTTCTGTGCATCTACTAATTGGCTAAATTTTCATGCACATGGGCTTTCTTGGGGGATGTCCATTACATCCTGACAGGCTCAAACCAGGCTACGGGGAACATGCTAATTGGTCAAGTCCTGACACCCACGGAAGATGATCTCAGTTCCTCCTAGGCGATGACTCAGTTTCTTGATAAATGGAACTCAGGCTTTAAAGCCTGTCATGGCATATGTTAGGTCCTAACAGTTGTTTGAAAAGATAAAATTGACAAACCTTTTGCCAGATTCATCAAGAAAGAAGAGAGGGATCAAATCAATAAAATCAGAAATGAAAAAGAATTTGCAACTCACAACATATAAATACAAAATACTGAAACCATATACAAGCTCCTGTGTCCTTGTCTTTTGAAGTAAAATGTTGACTCAAGAGTTAATGATTGGAAAATGTGAAAATGGAGAAACAAAGAAGAGCTGTTGGGCTAGGGAACTGGTAACAACTTAGACTATAATTCTGCCACACAACAGAATCACCAAACTCCTGGTTTCCTGGAGGTATAGATAAAGGCCTGACACACATTCTGAAGCAGTTTTTATGGGAAGCAGACCACACTCCAGATGAAAACTGCTGACCACAAGATCATAGATCCTAAACTAGTTGAAACTAGAAGGTTCATGATGCTTGAAACTTCACCTTGATGCCAACCAATCCAAGAACTCTCTGTGAGCTGATCACGCCCTGCTCCTTGAACACAGAAATTCCTCCCTCTTCCCTCCAGGGTGGGTCACCCAGTCTTCAGGGCCTTACCCCACTGTGGCACCCTTTGCCTGGGAAAGCAATTAAAGCTTCTCTTTACTACTTCACCCAAAACTCTGTTTGTCACCAGTGAACAGAATCTGAGTTTCTGCAACAGTATCATAAAAGTTTACTCTGAACAACTATTTGCCAATAAAATGAACAACCTAGAAGAAATGGACAGATTCCTAGAAATCAACAATTTTCACAAAAAAGAAAATACAGACCAAAATCCACAGATGAAAATAGATTCAAAAATTCTCAACAAAATATTATTAAACTAAACGTACATTAAAGGGCTCATACATTATGATCAAGTGGGATTTATTTTAGACATTCAAGGGTGGTTCAACATCCACAAATCAGTACAGGTTATGCACATTAACAAATTGAAGAATAAAAATCATATGGTTAGCTCAACAGATGCAGAAAAAGCTCTTGAGAAAATTCAGTATACCTTTATGACAAAACTCTCAACAAAGTAGGTACAGAGGGGACATACTTCAACATAATAAAGACCATATATGATAAGCCCACAGCTAACATCATCCTCAATGGTGAAAACTGAAACTACATTCTCTGTGAATTAGGAGCAAGACAAGGATTCCCACTCTTGACAAATCTATTTAGCATAGTAAGTCCTAGCCATAGCAATCCGATGAGGAAATGACACATGGCTCCAAACTGGAAAGGACAAAGTAAAACTGTCAGTTTGCAAATGTGCATGCATGCTAAGTCACTTCAGTCATGTCCAACTCTTTGCAACCCTTTGAACTATAGCCCACCAGGCTCCTCTGTCCAAGGAATTGTCCAGACAAGAATACTGGAGTGGGTTGCCATGCCCTCCTCCAGGGGATCTTCCTGACCCAGGGATTGAANGCAAATGTGCATGCATGCTAAGTCACTTCAGTCATGTCCAACTCTTTGCAACCCTTTGAACTATAGCCCACCAGGCTCCTCTGTCCAAGGAATTGTCCAGACAAGAATACTGGAGTGGGTTGCCATGCCCTCCTCCAGGGGATCTTCCTGACCCAGGGATTGAACTTGCATCTCTTATGTCTCCTGCGTTGGCAGGCAGGTTCTTTATCACTAGTCTACTTAGGAAGCCTGACACTATGTGTAGAAAAATCTAAAGATGCCACCAAAAACTGTTAGAACACATCAATGAATTCAGTAAAGTTTCAGGATAGAAAAGAAATACAGAAATCTGTTGTGTTTCTCACACTAAGAATGGACAATTAGAAAAATTCATAGAACAATTCTTTCACAAGAGCATCAAAAGAGTAAACTACCTAGGAATAAATCTAAAAAGGAGGTTTTAAAAAAATAGCCCATACTCAGGAAACTGTAAATTGTGATGAAAGAAGCTGAATATGAGACAAACAGATGGGAAGATACTGTGTACGTGGACTGGAAGAATTAATATTGTTGAAATGATCATACTCCCCAGGCAAATCTACAGATTTATGCAATCCTTATCAAAATCATTATCAAAATACCAATGGCATTTTTCATAGAACTGAATGGTAGAAGATGAGAGGTGGACAAAACAGGTACAGGGGATTAAGAGCTACAAACTTCCAGGTACATAATAAGTTATGCAGCTGTGGTATACAGCAAGGGTCCCCAACCCCTGGGTCACAGACCAGAATCAGTCCATGGCCTGTTAGGAACTGGGCCACACTGCAGGAGGTGAGTGGTGGGTGAGCAAAGCTTTCTCTTTGTAAATGGCTGTATTTACAGCCGTTCCCNTACATAATAAGTTATGCAGCTGTGGTATACAGCAAGGGTCCCCAACCCCTGGGTCACAGACCAGAATCAGTCCATGGCCTGTTAGGAACTGGGCCACACTGCAGGAGGTGAGTGGTGGGTGAGCAAAGCTTTCTCTTTGTAAATGGCTGTATTTACAGCCGTTCCCTATTGTTGGCAGTACTGCCTGAGCGCCGCCTCCTGGCAGATCAGTGGCAACATTAGACTCTCACAGGAGTGTGAACCCTCCTGTGAACAGCTTATGAGAGAGATCTATGTGGTGCGCTCCGTATGAGAATCCCATGCCTGATGATCTGCGGTGGACCTGAGGTGGTGATGCTAGGGCTGGGGAGTGAGTGAGTGGAAGTCACTCAGTCGTGTCCGACTCTTTGCCACCCTATGGACTATACAGTCCACGGAATGCTCCAGGCCAGAATATTGGAGTAGGTAGCCTTTTCTTTCTCCAAGGGATCTTCCCAACCCAGGGATCACACCCAGGTCTCCCGCATTGCCGGTGGAGATGGGCTCTTTATCAGCAGAGCCACAAGTGAAGCCCAATGCTGGGGAGCAGCTGCAAAGACAGATTATCATTAGCACAATAAATGTAACGTTCTAGAATAATCCCCGAACCATCCCTACCCACCACCCTCAGGCCATGGAAAAATTGTCTTCTGCAAAACTAGTCCTTGGTATCACAAAAGTTGGGGACCACTGCTATACAGCTTAATGCCTACGGTCCACAATATCACAACTTTGCATGGGGACAGGCGTTTATTAGACATATCATGTTGTTCATTTCATAAAGAACCGCATGTAAATGTCAAATCATTATGTGGTGCAACTGAAACTAACTTAATATTATACATCAACTCTATTTCAATAAAAATTACACACAGTAGAAAACTCCCAGGAGAAGGCAATGGCACCCCACTCCACCACTCTTGCCTGGAGAATCCCATGGACGGAGGAGCCTGGTGGGCTGCAATCCATGGGGTTGCGAAGAGTCAGACAAGACTGAGCGACTTCACTTTCACTTTTCACTTGCATGCATTGGAGAGGGAAATGGCAACCCACTCCAGTGTTCTTGCCTGGAGAATCCCAGGGACAAGGGAGCCTGGTGGGCTGCAGTCTATGGGGTCGCACAGAGTCAGACACGACTGAAGCAACTTAGCAGCAGCAGCAGAAGAAGACTCCCAACAGTATTATCAGATCAATTCTCCTTTATATTTGAGGGTAAGGTAAAAATAGGAAGCCTATTATTTCTCAATACCACCCGCCTCTATTGGGACTATACCTCTTTGGAGGAAAAAAATACATGGCCTTGCCCTTCACAGCTTTGTGAGCACAGAGAAGCCACCTGAGTCCAAGGGCAGGATGAGATCTGGGAAGGTATATGCATCCTATCTATTCAGCCCAGCCTCAATCTCTCTATACCCAAGTGTGGAAACAGTTACCTCTTAAGTGCAAGGATTAGAATCATGGAAGTGTTTTTTTTTTTTTTTTTNATAGATAGATGATAGATGCATCCTGAGCCCAGCCTCAATCTCTCTATACCCAAGTGTCGAAACAGTTACCTCTTAAGTGCAAGGATTAGAATCATGGAAGTGTTTTTTTTTTTTTTAAGCATGCAGAGTTCCTGGCCCATTTCTACAGATTAAAAATAGATGCATGGTCTTGAGCAGTTACCGAATTTTTCTATAATTCAGTATCCCCATCTGAAAAATTAAGATAATGATAGTTTCTGTTATTGGGTTGTTTGAGGATTATAAAGATATTTTTCTTTCACGTCTTCAAATTATTGTTTTCATATAAAGCTACATATGAGCTATTAAGTTTTAATAATGGATTTAAATTTTTTATGATCATTTCTTTCTTTCATTTAAATTTTGAAAAGACTTTCCTTTTTTTTTTTTTTTTTAAATGGCGCTGGGCCCGGGGGCTGCCCCCCGCGCCCGGGCCGACCCCCGGCGGGCACGATGCGTGCCCGCCACTCCCACCCGCCGCCATCTTCAAGACTTTCCTATTTCATCATTTGCTCACATATATCATTGAGACTGTTGGGTTTCCTCTTCTGTCTTGGATTCTAAATTTTAAGTACAAATCACAGGGCCGTCTTTGAAAGCTATTTTAAGATAATTCATAGTCAAGTGGAGGTTCCCTCGGGACTCGCTGTCTTTCTCACTGCTGGACCTCAGTTCTGTGCTGTTTTTCCAGCAAAACTGGCTTCTGGGTGATCACGAGTCGGGCAGTGCAATTTGACCTGGTCACGGCTGAAATGCATTGCTAAGAAGTAATAGGTAATTTGACCTAATTTGGCCTGAGCCTCTCATCAGCTGACATGAGATTACCAATTGAGGACAATTATGGAGGGTGATTTGGTGCTTCTGACCTACAGTCAGCTGGAGGCTGGAGTTGGATCATCTCACCTATGAAATTTCCTGCAGGACTTCCAGATAATGATTTTAAACGCTAATTACTACATGTAGTCAATGCTCTGATAAAATTGAAAGCATTTTGATTTATGATGTATATTAAGTAAGAGCAAGAATTAAACCCAGTAGATTTACAGGATTGAAACATACTCAGAAGGTTTGGGAATAAAACCTGCAAAGCCCCTCCTTTTCAATAGTCGTATTTATTTCAGCTCAAAAACATTTTCTACATATTACTGTCAGTAATATCACTGTAGAAATGGACCTGATTCTATCCAAATCTGCAGTTTTTTCTTTTTTGTTAAATATATATAAATATCTTCTCCAACTTGGCAGCAATTCTGGCACAGTCAGAAATAGGATGAGCTCCCATGTGGGAAATTTGAGTGTTTAGGGAGGCCCAGTTCTGAGCTAAACAGAATTTGAAAGGCAAGGCCAGTCTGTGGAAATTTCTTTCTGAATCTGCCTAGCTGAAAGCATATCAAAGGATCCACAGATAGAGATCAAGACTTTCTAGCCTCAGATTCACCCTACCCTAAAGCTGGCCCTTTAGATCGCATATTCAAATATCAGAGCTGTGAGATGAGCCTGGTCATGGGTGTCAAGACAAATGGAATTCAGTGAAATTCTGACCACTTTTGGCCTGTTAAAGTGCTCGATCACTTAACATCTATAAATTCCAGCTTCTGTAAAAACGCGGATTATAGCATTAATTCTTCATACAGTTGTTGTAAACACTACATGAGTTAAGTGCCTAACACAGAATGAATATTCAATGTATACAAACAAAACAATTCTCCCTTCAGGAAGAGCCAGGATACCTGAGTTTGAGTTTTGGTTTTGCCATTATGTATTCTCACATAGAAACATTTCAACCTCTAGGATTCACTTTCTTCATCTTTAAAATAATATGGTAAATCTACATTAGAGCTTTGCAAGCTGTTTGAAGGAACTGTTATATTTTATACACACACAGATGCCTCAGAGGGTATGAATCAGGTTTTGCTTTCAAAAAATATTTTTAAAACTGTAATAGGGAAATATGTGTGAGGAATATGTACACATATTTTACCATATTGATGGAACCTAATATTGTGTAAATGTTCTGCTTTGAACTTGTAAAATTGGTTTACCTGATGTCCATTTCAAGCAGTGGCGGTCCCCATCAGGCTGCATCTGAAATAAAGGATTCATGACATTCCTGAAACATTTTGAATGCCACAGAGCTAATGATCTTGGAGGATCCATTTAGCCTATGATTCCAAATAACTGGTTTTCTTAAGTTCAACCAAATAAAAATAAATACAAATGCTCCTTATGACTCCCTTGGTACACTAGATGTTTCAGTATACTGAATATTTGAAAGTCAGAATCTTCAGCGTCTCTCCCAGATGTAAAAGAAATGCTCCCCTAGATCACATTGGATGTTTGTTTAGCTATTTAGTCACAAAGAATATATGTAACATGGCAATTAATGCAGCAATACTATCCCAATTATAAATCTGAAACAACTTAAAAGTGCAGATGTTTCTTCCTGCATTATTTAAAAATAACAGTAACCAGGTAATGACAGTCATCACTGCTCTCTGGAAACTGCAGTCTGAATTTCAGTGTAGGATTTATTTTAAAGGACACTCTGGCCCAAGGTTTCTGGGTGATATGAATTATTCTTATTTCCATGTACACATAAACAAAGACTATAGAACAATAACTATAAACTCTGAGAAGGATTTACATGTTTCCAGCCTGTTGCTTAACTAGTACAAAATAGAATTGCCATTGTTTTTTAGTGGACATTCCTTAAAAATGAAGTTAGTTTGTCTTTTAGGGACTATTTTCATAAACCAGTCTCTGGTTAAGTCCCTATGGAAAACATATTTCATTTATGAACTCTTTCTATGCCTCTCTGTTTGAATACAAAGGTAATTGATTTTATAAGACCAATTGTTTGAACAGATTAGTTTATTGAATTAATCTTTTAAGATTACTATGATTTATTTGTTTTCCATGAAGTCTGTCCTTATAAAGTATGAGTATGGAAAAAATGCATATTGCTTTTAAATTAGGGAACTCAATACCCCCTTTACACGTTTCACTTTATTGAACATAGACCAGTACATAACACAGTTCATCTTGTTTCTGTCTGTCTCTAACTTTAAAAGGCCACAATGTGCCCTATTAAGTGTAAGAATTGTGTCTTTCTCATATAATTCATATGGCTTTACCCAAAGTCATAATTAAACTTTGACTTATATACTAACATACTTTCTTCAGTCTTCCAAAATTTTACAAAGATAAGCAGCAACACAATACTTCATAGATGATAGTCCTCACCATTCCCAGGAGGCTTTCCAAGTGGTGATGTTTCCATGATATTTTAAGTTTTCTGATTTTCTAGCACAGTTTGTGCCATGAAACTTCAAAACTGAACTGGTCTCACTCTCCTGGACATATCAATAGAAACCTTTTCCTTCCATTTTCAAACAGATAGAATTCTCTCTTTCCATTTTCAAAACTCTGCTGACAATGCATGTCTAATAATACAATTTTTTGTTGTTGTTCAGTCATGAAGTTGTGTCCAACTCTTTGTGACTCTGTGGACTGCAGCATGCCAGGATTTCCTGTCCTTCACCATCTCCCGGAGTGTGTTCAAAGTCATGTCCTTTGAGTGGGTGATGCCATTCAACCATCTCATCCTCTGTTCCTCCCTTCTCCTCCTGCCTTCAAACTTTCCCAGCATCAGGGTCCTTTCCAATGAGTCGGCTGTTTGCATCAGGTGGCCAATGTATTGGAGCTTCAGCTTCAGCATCGTCCTTCCAATGAATATTCAGGGTTGATTCTCTTTTGGATTGACTGGTTTGATTTCCTTGCTGATCAAAGGACTCTCAATAGTCTTCTCCAGCACCACAGTTTGAAAGCATCTGTTCTTTGGTGCTCAGCCTTGTTTATGGTACAACTCTCACATCCATATATGACTACTGAAAAAAAACATAGCTTTGACTATATACACCTTTGTCAGCAAAATGATGTCTCTGTTTTTAACATGCTCTCTAGGTTTTTCATAGCTTTTCTTCCAAGGAACAAGCGTTTTTTAATTTCATGCCTGCAGGGATTGTCTGAAGTGATTTTGGAGCCCAAGAAAATAAAGTCTCTCACTCTTTCCATTGTTTCCCCATCTATTTGCCATGAAGTGATGGGACCAGATGCCACAGTCTTAGTTTTTTGACTGTTTAGTTTTAACCCAACTTTTTCATTCTCCTCTTTCCCTTCATCAAGAGACTCTTTAGTTCCTCTTCGCTTTCTGTCATAAGGGTGGCATCATCTGCATATGTGAGGTTATTGATATTTCTCCTGACAACCTGAATTCCAGCTTTTGATTCACCCAGCCCAGTGTTTCTCATGGTGTGCTTTGCAGAGGGGCTTCCCAGGTGGCACAGTGGTAAAGAATCCAATTGTCAGTGAAGGAGATGCAAGAGACCCAGATTCTATTTGCATATAGGTTAAATAAGCAGGATGACAATATATAGGCTTAACATACTCCTTTCCCAATTTTGAACTAGTCCATTGTTCCATGTCTGGTTCTAACTGTTGTTTCTTGACATGCATACAAGTTTTTCAGGAGGCAGGTAAGGTGGTATGATAGTCCCCTCTCTTTAAGAATTTGCCACATTTTTTTGTGATCTACACAGTTAATTACATTAGTTAAATACTAGATACTTCTAATCCACACACTTTTAAGTTTTCCTAAGTTATAAGGATCATTTGCAACAGTTGTACAAGCCAATAAAGGTTTCCAAAGATATATTGAACACACCATGTATCAAAATATGTAAACAAACTCACAAATCTTGAAAGCACTTATCATGAAAGTGAAGGAAAGTGAAAGTCACTCAGTCGTGTCTGACTCTTTGTTACCCCACAGACTATACCGTCGATGGAATTCTCCAGGCCAGAATACTGGAGTGGGTAGCCATTCCCTCCTCCAGGGGATCTTCCCAAACCAGGGATCAAACCCAGGTCTCCCGCATTGCAGGCAGATTCTTTACCAGCTGAGCCACCAGGGAAGCTCATCGTAAAGGCTCAGTTAATACAGTCACATGACTTAAGTCTGCTCGGCTGTAGATCCAATACTAGCTGTTCTCTGCCTCTAAGAATGTGGTAAATTTTGGAATGGAACAGGGGAAGAATTGGAGGACAGGCATATTCTGCGGGAAAATGAGGTAGTAGAATTCATTCCACAAAAGATGCTGAAGATACTGCCATTCTATCCCTAGTTTCTCCCACCCTGCTCCTTGCCAGGAATTTCCTCTGTGAGACATGAGATCACAGTAGCCCCAGCTTTTTGATTGCTTGTTGCTTCATTTGTTTATTTTGCGGTGCTTACAGGATCTTGGTTCCCTGACCAGGGGTTGAACCTGGGCTAACATAGTGAAAGCACTGAGTCTTAACCACTGGACCTCCAGGGAATTCTCTGTGATAGTCCCAGATGTTGAGAAGACTTCCAAGGGTGATGACCAAAAGAAGTATCAGAGTCTCCAGCTGTGACCCCATGAAGAAAGCAGCATTATTTTAAAGACACCAGTCCATCTTAAAGGTGATCAGTCCTGAATATTCTTTGGAAGGACTGATGCTGAAGCTGAAGCTCCAATACTTTGGCTACCTGATGCGAAGAACTGACTCATTTGAAAAGACCCTGATGCTGGGAAAGATTGAAGGCAGAAGGAGAAGGGGATGACAGGATGAGATGGTTGGAAGGCATCACCAACTCAATGGACACAAGTTTGAGCAAGCTCCGGGAGTTGGTGATGGACAGGGAGACCTGGCATGCTGCAGTCCATGGGGTCGCAAAGAGTTGGACACGACTGAGCAACTGAACTGAAATGAACTGAACCTACTTCAGTTTACGCAGAACTTCGTGGCTGTAGCACTCAAAGTTCCACATCATGGGACCCCTCATTCCCGAAGCAAACCAGAACTGTCACTGCCCGCCATGTCTCTGACCAGGCCTGCATTCCAATATGACCACAGAGTACGGCCAACCTCTTTCTAATCATGTCTGCTCTTGGGCTAATACTTTCACATGAAAAAGATACATACTCACAAGAGTGTGTATTCATGATTGTGATAGCGTGATGGAAAAAAGGAATGCATTTGGTATTTTAGAAAAGCAGACTCTTGCAGACTCAAAATACAGGTAACGAAATGATCTGAACTGAGCCACATTTTCTACTCATAGGAAGTATACTCAGGAACACAGTGAAGCATCAAAGATGCATGCCTTTGTGTGTGTGTAGGCCCATGTGACCCTTTACCCGAAATTTTTTTTTTTTTACATTATAGGTACATAATAACTATACCATGGCACAAATGTGATATTGAAAGTACATTACTGTACTAACCTTGAGCTCTGGGCCAAATTTCCTGACTAAACATGTTGCTTATTGCCACTTAAATAACTAAGTGGCAAAGTCTTTGTTTTCTTGGATTAAATCTGTACAATTTCCTGGCAAAGAGGATAGAATTGGCTTGAAGGTGAATCTTTGATCAGAAAACATCTGGAGAAAATACACAGACTAGTGAGTAGATAAGTAAGGCTACTCTTAGACGTGGAGTCAAGAAACTAACAAATTGCATTTCTCAGTTGCATAATGATCAGACCTTATCCTGTGAAGGAGGCTAGGTGGATGCCGGGCCTGCTGCTAACAAACTGGACCCAATTTTAGTTTCACACTGTCCTTTTCTGAAGATTATCTTCATTCTCATATGCTTGCAATTTTGTGGTATATAATACCACTGGAGAATGTTAATAGGCCCTCATTACTAGAGCCACATGTTGGAGATTTGATTTTAACATGTAACACTGGGCTGAATAAATCTGATTATAAGGTATCCTATTTAAAATTTAAAGCCCTAAAAGCTATTTAAAATCCTAAAAGATGATGNAGAATGTTAATAGGCCCTCATTACTAGAGCCACATGTTGGAGATTTGATTTTAACATGTAACACTGGGCTGAATAAATCTGATTATAAGGTATCCTATTTAAAATTTAAAACCCTAAAAGCTATTTAAAATCCTAAAAGATGATGCTATTAAAGTGCTGCACTCCATATAGCAGCAAATATGGAAAACTCAGTAGTGGCCACAGGACTGGAAAAGGTCAGTTTTGTTCCAATCCTAAAGAAAAACAATGCCAAAAAAAATGTTCAAACTACCATGCAATTGCACTCATTTCATATGATAGCAAGGATATGCTCAAAATCTTTCAAGCTAAGCTTCAGCAGTATGNGACTGGAAAAGGTCAGTTTCGTTCCAATCCTAAAGAAAGACAATGCCAAAAAAAATGTTCAAACTACCATACAATTGCACTCATTTCATATGATAGCAAGGATATGCTCAAAATCTTTCAAGCTAAGCTTCAGCAGTATGTGAACTAAGAACTTCTAAACATACAAGCTAGATTTTGAAGAGGCAGAGGAACCAGAGATCAAATTGCCAGCATTCACTGGATCATGGAAAAAGCAAGGGAGTTCCAGACAAACATCTGCCTCATTGGCTACACTAAAGCCTTTGACTCTATGGATCACAACAAACTGTGGGAAATTCTTAAAGAGTTTTATCTCCTGAGAAACCTGTATGCCGGTCAAGAAGCAACAATTAACAACTGGAGATGGAACAACTGACTGGTTCCCAACTGGAAAAGAAGCGCAGCAAGGCTGCATATTATCACCCTGCTTATTTAACTTCAGTGTAGAGTACACCATGAGAAATGCTAGGCTGCATGAATCACAAGCTGGATCAAGATTGCTGGAAGAAATATCAACAGTTTTAGATATGCAGATGATAGAATTCTAATGACAGAAAANTTCACTCTCCTCTTTCACCTTCAGGAAGAGGCTCTTTAGTTCCTCTTCCCTTTCTGCCATTAGGGTGGTGTCATCTGCATATCTGAGGTTATTGATGTTCCTCCCAGCAATCTTGATCCCAGCTTGTGCTTCATCCAGCCCAGCATTTCACATGATGTACTCTGCATATAAGTTCCATAGGCAGGGTGACAATATACAGCCTTAATATACTCTTTTTCCAATTTTGAACCAGTCCATTGTTCCATGTACAGTTCTAACTGTTGCTTATTGACCTGCATATAGATTTCTCAGGAGGCAGGTAAACTGGTGTGGTATTCCCATCTCTTCAAGAAATTTCCATAGTTTGTTGTGATCTACACAGATGGTGACTACAGCCGNATATACAGCCTTAATATACTCTTTTCCCAATTTTGAACCAGTCCATTGTTCCATGTACAGTTCTAACTGTTGCTTATTGACCTGCATATAGATTTCTCAGGAGGCAGGTAAACTGGTGTGGTATTCCCATCTCTTCAAGAAATTTCCATAGTTTGTTGTGATCTACACAGATGGTGACTACAGCTGTGAAATTAAAAGATGCTTGCTCCTTGGAAGGAAAGTTATGACCAACCTAGACAGTATATTAAAAAGCAGAGACATTACTTTGTCGACAAAGGTCGATCTTGTCAAGGCTATAATTTTTCCAGTGGTCATGTGTGGATGTGAGAGTTGGACTGTAAAGAAAGCTGAGCGCCGAAGAATTGATGCTTTTGAACTGTGGAGTTGGAGAAGACTCTTGAGAGTCCCATGGACTGCAAGGAAATCCAACCAGTCCATGCTAAAGGAGATCAGTCCTGGGTGTTCATTGGAAGGACTGATGCTAAAGCTGAAACTCCAATACTTTGGCCACCTGATGCGAAGAGCTGACTCATTTGAAAAGACCCTGATGCTGGGAAAGATTGAGGGTAGGTGGAAAAGGGGACAACAGATGGTTGGATGGCATCACCAACTTAATGGACATGAATTTGGGTAGACTCCAGGAGTTGGTGATGGACAAGGAGGCCTGGTGTGCTGTAATCCATGGGGTCACAAAGAGTTGGACACAACTGAGCAACTAAATTGAACTGCTGCTGCTGCTGCTAAGTCACTTTAGTCATGTCTGACTCTGTGCAACCCCATAGATGGCAGCCCACCAGGCTCCACCATCCCTGGGATTCTCCAGGCAAGAACACTGGAGTGGATTGCCATTTCCTTCTCTAATGCATGAAAGTGAAAAGTGAAAGTGAAGTCACTCAGTCATGTCCGACTCTCAGTGACCCCATGGACTGCAGCCTACCAGGCTCCTCCATCCATGTGATTTTCCAGACAAGAGTACTGGAGTGGGGTACCATTGCCTTCTCTGAAACTGAACTGAACACAGTCAAAGGCTTTAGAGTACTCAGTGAAGCAGAAGTAGATGTTTTTCTGGAACTCTTTTTTTTTTTTTATGATCCAGCAGATGTTGGCAATTTGATCTCTGGTTCCTCTGCCTTTTCTAAATCCAGCTTGAACACCTGAAAGTTCTCGGTTCATGTACTATTGAAGCCTAGCTTGGAGAATTCTGAACACTACTTTGCTAGCATGGGAAAATGAGTCTAATTGTGCAGTAGTCTGAACATTTTTTGTCATTGCCTTTCTTGGGATTGGAATGAAAATTGACTTTTTCCAATCTTGTGGCCATTGCTGAGTTTTCCAAATTTCTTGGCATTTTGAGTGCCTAAGTTCATTAGTATTAAAATAGTATCCATAACTTTCTGCATCTATTAGTCACTATTTTTAGTTTAATTTAATTAAATAAATAATTTAATTGCATAATTATGCATAATTGCATAAAATAATTGCATAACTTTTTCACTCTCCTCTTTCACTTTCATCAAGAGGCTCTTTAGTTCCTCTTCACTTTCTGCCATAAGGGTGGTGTCATCTGCATATCTGAGGTTATTGATATAACCTCAGGTTATTGATAGATATTGATAGTAGCACTTAGTTGTCTTTAATGTCATTCCAAACAGTGTTACTGTGATGGTTGTCATATCAGTGTGCATTTAAAAAAAGAAAATATCAAAATTGGTGCATTTTTGTGTAGCAATTTTAATATGAAGATGGAAGAAAAGAAGTAATATTTTCAGCCTGTCATGCTTTATTATTTCAAGAAAGGTAAAAACACAACTGAAATAAAAAAAAAAAAAAAAAAAAAAAGTTATGCAGTGCTTGGAGAAGGTGCAGTGACTGATATAATGTGTCAAAAGTAGTTTGCAAAGTTTTGTGCTGGAGGTGTCTTACTGGACCATGCTCCACAGTCTGGTAGACCAGTTGAAGTTGATAGATCAAATGGAGACATTAATTGAGAATAATCAACACTATACCATGTGGGAGATAGCCGACATACTCAAAATATCCAAATCAAGTGCTGAAAATTATTTGAACTAGGTTGGTTATGTTAATCACTTTAAAGTTTAGGTTCCACCTAAGTTACGATAGCATGTTGAAAAGCAGAGACATTACTTTGCCAGCAAAGGTCTGTCTAGTCAAGACTATGGTTTTTCCAGTAGTCATGTATGGATGTGAGAGTTGGACTGTGAAGAAGGCTGAGCACCGAAGAATCGATGCTTTTGAACCATGGTGTTGGAGCAGACTCTTGAGAGTCCCTTGGACTACAAGGAGATCCAACCAGTCCATTCTGAAGGAGATCAGCCCTGGGATTTCTTTGGAAGGAATGATGCTGAAGCTGAAACTCCAGTACTTTGGCCACCTCATGCGAAGAGTTGACTCATCGGAAAAGACTCTGATGCTGGGAGGGATTGGGAGCAGCAGGAGAAGGGGATGACAGAGGATGAGATGGCTTGATGGTATCACCGACTCGATAGATGTGAGTCTGAGTGAACTCCGGGAGCTGGTGATGGACAGGGAGGCCTGGTGTGCTGCAATTCATGGGGTCGCAAAGAGTCAGACATGAGTGAGCGACTGAACTGAACTGAAGTTAAAGTTCCACTTTCCTGACCATAGTTCTGCATGCGATTCTTTACTTAAACATAATCAAAACATTCTTATTTTAAAACAAATTGTGATGGGTGATGAAAAGTAAATACTGTACAATAACTTGGAAAGGAAGAGGTTGTGGGGTAGGTGAAATGAACCACCACCAACCACAGTAAAGTCCAGTCTTCATCCAAAGAGGGTGATGTTGTGCATACAGTGAGATAGAGTGGGAGTCCTCTATTATGAGCTCCTTCTGGAAAACCAAATGGTTAATTCCAGGAAGTACTGCTCCCAATTGCACCAAAGGTAGGCATCACGTGACAAAAAGCATCCAGAATTCATTATGTTATTAATATATATTTATCAATACACATAATATTCCATTAGGATAACGTAAGACCACATTTCCTTGATAACCAGCAAAAACTATTATCGTTTGGCTGGGGAGTCTGACTCATCCATCATATTCACCAGGAATCAACCCTGAATACTCATTGAAAGGACAGATGCTGAAGCTGAAGCGTCAATACTTTGGCCACCTGATGCAAAGAACTGACTGATTGGAAAAGACCCTGATGCTGGGAAAGATTGAAGGAGAAGAAGAGGGCAGCAGAGGATGAGATGGTTGGATAGAATCACCAATTCAATAGACACAAATTTGGGAAAACTCAGAGGTAATAAGGGACACAGAGGCCTGGCATATTGCCATCCACTGCAAAGAGTTGGACAACACTTAGTGACTGAAGACAGCAACAACAACAATTCACCAGATATTGCACATTAAAATCTCCATTTATTTTAGTTTTTATAACATTCTCTTAATGAAAAAATATTCCATTCCCTGGAAGACTGTAAAAGACACTTGGAACAGTTCTTTACTCAAAAAGATAACTTTTGGGAAGATGGAGTCATAAAGTTGCCTAAAAAGTGGCAGAAAATAGTTAAATAAAACAGTGAATACGTTGTTCAATAAATTTCTTGGTGAAAATGAAAAGCGAGTCTTTTAATTTATTTAAAAACTGAAGGGACTTTTTGCTCAACCGAATACTATCTCTGAAAAAGAGAAGCACGCCCATAAGCTTACTTTCTAAGACATCCATTTTTGTGCCAATATATTAACCTTCATGGTGTCATGAGTGTTTCTGTAGGAAATGATGGACCAAAGCACGTATCTTCATAGACCCTTGATAATTAGAAAGACAAAGAACGTGGGTTTTCTGTTATGTTCTCATCACACTGTGAAAACTAAAAAAATTAAAATAATAAAGCTTAGAAGGGATCAGAAAATGTCAATCAATCAATCTATCTTTCTACCTTGAGGCATCTGTATTTAAATTAACAGCTAAAAAACCAAAAGGGATTGAGGTAAGAAAAGGTAAAAAAAAAAAAAAAACTACACTCTAGGCAAAGAGAATATTTATCAGAAACTAAAATGCAATCTTTTCATCTATCCACATCGCTATATATTCAGCTATACTTCATAAGCAGAGAATCATTTAGTAACGATTCTTTAGCAAATATTTATGTTTACAGAAAATTTACCTAGACTAACTGAGACCAAGAATAGTGTGTCATTTTCAAGCTGTTTACAATTTTATAGTGAGGATTTTACACCATTCCTTGATAATCCATCCCTTCTCCAGGGGATCTTCCCAATCCAGGGACTGAACCCAGGTCTCCCGCACTGCAGGAGAATTCTTAACCAGCTGAGCCAGCAGGAAAGCCCAAGAATACTGAGTGGGTAGCCTATCCCTTCTCCAACAGATCTTCCTGACCCAGGAATTGAACTGGGGTCTCCTGCATTGCAGGCAGATTCTTTACCAGCTGAGCCATCTGGGAAGCCCAGAGAATATCACCCTCTTCCAAAGCTACAATGTTTTTTTCTTAAGCCTAACATACTCTCTCCGGCTATAACTTAATCTCATCCTTCTATCCTCAGCAGAGCAGAGAGCAGCTGGCAGTACCCTCCTTCCAATTAATAATCTTTCACATAATTACAGGTGGTTAGTCACCAACTCTTAGCTTTTCTCATCTACACAAAATCAGCTCAGTAACTTTTTAAAGCCTTTCCCTCCAGGGCATATATTTTTATAGGACACACTTCTCTCATTTATATTCTTAGCACACTTAAAATTTCCTTAATATTTCTCTTTGGTCAATAGGCAATGTTATGGAAAACAAACCTCATACAATGGCATATAAAAAAATCTATTTTAGGATTACTGGTTCAAAGAATCAGCATAATTGTATTGTTAACTAAAACAGAACCAAAGAGAATTTAGCCTTGTTCACACAAGTGAATGCTGCTTTATTAAAAACTCTAATTCTCTGCGATTTTTACTTAGCACTGATAGTAAAAGTGAGAATGTTAGAGTTGATTATCATCCATCCTTTCAAAAGAACTGGGGCTTCTGTGATAGCTCAGTTGGTAAAGAATCCGCCTGCAATGCGGGAGACCCCAGTTTGATTCCTGGGTTGGGAAGATCTGCTGCAGAAGGGATAGGGTACCCATTCCAGGATTCTTGGGCTTCCCTGGTGGCTCAGCCAGTAAAGAAGCCATCTCCGATGTAGGTTCAATCCCTGGGTTGGGAAGATCCCCTGGAGAAGGAAACGGCTACCCACTCCAGTATTCTGGCCTGGAGAATTCAGCGAACGGTATAGTCCATGGGTTCCCAAAGAGTCAGGCATGACCAAGCAACTCTCATTCTTCAAGAGTTCGAGCAAGAAGAGAAAGAAGTGGATCTTGAGAAAGAGAGAGAAATCAAGATAAGAGAAAATCATTTGAGACTGAAGAATCTTGAGCAGCGTGTGTGCGGAAAGAATAGATATAAAATAAGAAGTGGAAAGTGAGAAAGTGGGTAACTGCTGAAATGAGAGCATAAAAGACCCAAAAGGGAGTGAAGTGAGGTGCAGAGGTGGAATTTAACTGACTTAGACTTATTTTTAAATAAGCAAAATTCTACTTTGTTACTTTGATTGTATACTAATATAGTAATCTTAGCCTTTGATTTTATAAACAGTTCATTCAGATTGTTAATTTCTTGGCATTCTTTTGTGAATTTTTTGGCAATCTTTAAGGATACTTTTTTTTTCTCCTGAAAGTAATTATTTACTACACTACCCATGGACTGCAGCCCTCCAGGCTGCTCTGTCCATGGGATTCTCCAGGCAAAAGCACTGGAGTGGGCTGCCATGCCCTTCTCAAGGGGATCATCCTGACCCAGGGATCGAACACCAGGTCTCCTGTGTTTCCTGCATTCCAGCAAATTCTTTATCTGAGTCACCTGCTGCTGCTGCTGCTGCTAAGTCGCTTCAGTTGTGTTCAACTCTGTGTGACCCCATAGATGGCATCCCACTAGGCTCCCTCGTCCCTGGGATTCTCCAGGCAAGAACACTGGAGTGGGGTGCCATTGCCTTCTCTGACTGAGTCACCTGGGAGGCACCAGTCATGACAATACCTCATAGATAATATTTGAACTAGATTCGGGCTCTTTTTACTCTTCAAATATTAATACCTTGATTGACTTAGGCTTTAAACTAATTTTTTATTGATGAGCTTTTGATTGATTCATATTTAAATAATTGCATTATGGTGGCTCAGAGGGTAAAGCATCTGCCTGCAATGTATGAGACCTGGGTTCGATCCCTGGATCAGGAAGATCCTCTGGAGAAGGAAATGGCAACCCACTCCAGTACTCTTGCCTGGAAAACCCATGGACAGAGAAGCCTGGAAGACTATAGTCCATGGGATTGCAAAGAGTCAGACACAACTGAGCGACTTCACTTTCTTCACTTTAAAATTTAAGTAGTTCTAATTAGCTTACAAATACAATTTTCCCTTTCTCAGCATTTAATTTTTGCTATGATTTGTTTTTTTATGTCTTCTACATCTTTGCAATCCATGACCTTCTTCCTTAAAAAAACCAGATGTCCTATGGATCAATATCAGATCCCCCTATCTTTAATGCCCCCCAAATGTATAGACGCGAAAGAGAAGAGTGAAAAAGTTGACTTAAAGCTCAACATTCAGGAAACTAAGATCATCACATCTGGTCCCATCATTTCATGGCAAATTAATGGGGAAACAGTGGAAACAATGACCGACTTTATTTTGAGGGGCTCCAAAATCACTGCAGATGGTGACTGCAGCCATGAAATTAAAAGACACTTGCTCCTTGAAATAAAGGAGCATAGAAAGGTTGTCTATGACCAACCTAGACGGCATATTAAAAAGCAGAGACATTACTTTGCCAACAAAGATTCATCTAGTCAAATCTATGGTTTTTCCGGTAGTCATGTATAGATGTGAGAGTTGGACTATAAAGAAAGCTGAGCGCCGAAGAATTGATGGTTTTGATTTGTGGTGTTGGAGAAGACTCTTGAGACTCCCTTGCACTGCAAAGAGACACAACCAGTCTATTCTGAAGGAGATCAGTCCTGAATATTCATTGGAAGGACTGATGCTGAAGCTGAAACTCCAATACTTTGGCCACTTGATGAGAAGAACTGACTTATTAGAAAAGACCCTGGTTCTGGGAAAGATTGAAGGCAGGAGGAAAAGGGGACAGCAAAGGATGAGATGGTTGGATGGCATCACCGACTCGATGGACATGAATTTGAGTAAACTCCAGGAGTTGGTGATGGACAGGGAGGCCTGGTGTGCTGCAGTTCACGGGGTCACAAGGAGTCAGACATGACTGAACGACTGAGCTGAACTGAACTGAACTGCAGCCTGCTAAGTAAATAACTGCTTTTGATAGCCATTTCCCTCAGGGCTTCTCTGTTATGGGTGATATCAAAGCAGAGAGTATGTTTTGGAGTAAACTGAAAAGCAAAACCATGTTCTTAAGAAGGATTTTAATTAGTCAAATGGAACATGCTAATGTTTTTCATTTGAGGTTTGAAGAGAAAGGAGCTAAAACACAGAGGCACATAGCAAGTATAGATTTTCTGGTTTCCCTAGAAATGTGGGGTGACACACCTCTGAATTTTTTCCAATGGAAGTATTATAAGAGAAAGAAAAAGAGAGGGTAAATGTTACCCAAGCATATAGTAGCATTAAGGGCTCAAGCACCAGGCTCATAGAGTTTCTCTGCAGCACAGTTTTTTTTATTGATGAACCATGTATGCAGTCTAATTCACATAATTGGAGCTACTGTAATCATGCTATCCATTTGTCTTACTTTAGCACATGCTGTTGAGGTATATGGGTAGCAATATTTGCTATTGCAATATTGCCCCCTTGCTACATGTGGGCTATTTAATCATCCTGTGGTGACCCCCTGCTACTCAATGGTGAGGGTAAGTCCTCATAGCCAGGAAAGTAGAAGGAGAGATAAACAATGATGGCAATCCAGAGCCCACAGCCACAGAGCTCTAAGAGTGAGCAGTTTTGCAGAAATACAACGAGAAAATAATATCCCCTAGCTCAGAGCATTCAATCTAATCAAATGACGAAAGAAATTGACTTCAAACAGAATGCATTCATCGTATGTTATTTGCCCCTCTGTTTTAAAAGCAATTAAAACAAGTTATATCTCATTGTGGAAAACTGAGAATAAAGTCATACAGGCGCAGTGGGGTTTGCTTGAAATGCACATTACTAAAATGGTACCAAAACATTTTATTTGCTTTGGCCTTTTGAAGTGAGGCCATGGTGGGGATGGAAGAATGACGCTTCTTGGCACTCAGCAGTTCTGCTATTTGCTCTTGGTTTTAGAGTCACTAAGGGATTTTTTCCCTGATAACTCAGGATAGCCAGACAGGAGATAAGGACTTCATGGGCCATCAGGATCCTGGGTGATCAGTCCATTTCAGCATCTTCAAAGGAAAGCAAAAACAGAGAGCTTCGTTTTCAAAATTAGTTTATGTGGCTGTTTCATGGCACAGAAGAGGTTACACAGGTGTTTCAGGCCTTTGATGTTTTCTTTTTGTTCATACTGTTTCCAAAGGGAAGGTGTAGGTTAAAGCATTCCCTATAGTTCCTACCAGAGGCGTCAAGCCAAGGCAAACAGATGCTGGTGTCGCATTCACAGGCAACGAATGTAATATCTGGTTTTTCATAACTAGCCGTGCAAAGCGTATAAACAGAACATAGTATAAAGATCAGTAAAACAGGAGGAGACATACTCTGTACCCTCTCATCCCGCTGAGCTCCGAATGACTCCACATCCTCTTGCCTACCTTTCCTGAGCTCCCGGTCGGACCAAAATCACTGCAAAAGCTGCCGGAATATATGCTCCTCCTTAGAGGCGCATCACGCAGTCTTTGCTGAGCTTCAGGATGTGGCTCTTAATCATCTGCCAGATGTTTTTATTTACTAGTTGCTATTTAAAACAGCTAGTAGGGTATTCTTATTTCATTCTGATCTCATTCCATTTAGAAATCGTTAAATGCATGCAACACATGTATCCCTAAAGCAGAGACTCAGCAGCAACAATCAAGGCTGTGAAAGTGTTTTCTGAAATCCACACAAAACTAGTCAACTGCAGGAACATGCTGAACAGTGTTTCATACTACTCTNTTTTGTAATAAGATGCTGATGATCTCCACAGACAGCTCCAGGTCTTGTTTTTGCTGACTGTATAGAGCTTCTCCATTTTTGGCTGCAAAGAATATAATATTGCTTTTCGTATTGACCATCTGATGATGTCCATGTATAGAGTCGTTTCTTGTGTTGTTGGAAGTGGGTATTTGCTAGGACCAGTGAATTATCTTGGCAAAACTGTTAGCCTTTACCCTGCTTCATTTTGTACTCTAAGATCATGCTTGCCTGCTACTCCAGGTACCTCTTGACTTCCTACTTTTGCATTCTAATCACCTACGATAAAAAGGACATCTTTTTTTGGTGTTAATTCTAGTAGGTCTTGTAGGTTTCATGCTGCTGCTGCTGCTAAGTCGCTTCAGTCATGTCCGACTCTGTGTGACCCCATAGACGGCAGCCCACTAGGTTCCTCTGTCCCTGGGATTCTCCAGGCAAGAACACTGGAGTGGGTTGCCATTTCCTTCTCCAACGCATGAAAGTGAAAAGTGAAAGTAAAGTCACTCAGTCATACTCGACTCTTAGCGACCCCATGGACTGCAGCCTACCAGGCTCCTCCATCCATGGGATTTTCTAGGCAAGAGTATTGGAGTGGGGTGCCATTGTTTCATAGAACCAGTCAAATCAGCTTCTTCAGCATTAGAGATCAGGGCATAGACTTGGATTACTGTGATGTTAAATGCCTTGCCTTGAAAATGAACCAATATCATTCTGTCGTTTTTGAGATTGCACCCAAGTACTGCATTTCGAACTCTTTTGTTGACCATGAGGGCTAGTCCATTTCTTCTATGGGATTCTTGCCCACAGTAGTAGATATAATGGTCATCTCAATTAAAGCTGCCCATTCCCATCCATTTTAGTTCTCTGATTCTTAAAATATCGATGCTCACTCTTGTCTTCTCCTGCTTATCTGTGTCGAATTTACTTTGATCCATGGACCTAACATTCTTGGTTCCTATGCAATATTATTCTTCTTCAGCACTGGATTTTACTTTTACCATCTGACATATCCACAACTGAGCGACATTTCTGCTTTGGCCCAGCCTCTTCCTTCTTTATGGAGCTGTTTCTCCGCTCTTCCTCAGTCGCATATTGGATACCTACTGAACTGGGGTGCTCATCTCCCGGTGTCATTGTGCTCACGTGATTCTCAAGGCAAGAATCCTGAAGTGGTTTGCCACTTCCTTTTCCAGGGGACCACATTTTGTCAGGCCTTGACTAGCAGGGACATGCCCTTCAGTTACTCCACGATGTGCCCGGAGCCCTGGTTGTATCACTGCTGGTCGTCCTTGAACATGTAAACTTTCACCGGCCAAAGTCAATCACCGTGACACCTGGGGGTCGTGACAAAGGCCCTGCAGGCGTCCCTTGGAAGAGGGTCTGGGGAAGGCTGGAGCCAAGGTTGGGGGACCCCCAGGAGGAGCGAGCTCTTCAGGCTCACTGAGGCTGTGGGTCCAACCTGCTGCCCGCGTGGCCCACTCTCTGTAGGTCTCTGACTCCTCTGCATAATTGTCTGGGCCTGGGCCTGCCAGCCGTGCCACCCCAAGTGGGCCACACAGTTTGTTCATGGCCTCGCCAAGCTAGGAACTCTGGGCACAGGTCACTATTCTGCTCCTGCCTCCACTATGACCTCTGGTAAGCTGCTCCTGGGCCCCCTTTTTAGCCACTGTCTCTTTAGGTCAGGCCACCAGCTATCCCACTATTATGATTCTTTGAGCCCTTATCAAGTGTCAGATGAGTAGCAAGAGCCGGTGGAGGGGAGGAGTCAGTGTGGAAGCCCCGCCCCATCCCTCCTCTTCTCTCTAGTTTCCACAGCCTTGGCGACCCCCAAAGTCTGGGTAGACTCAAGCCCAGGGAACTTGAAGTTAAAGGGTTCAAGATCAAGGGCTCAATTCCAGCTACTAGATGTGAGCCCACCTTTTATTAGATCAGAACACTGTCTGAGTTCTCTTAGCTGGTGAGCCCTCCAGGACCTGACCTAGATCCATGTTCCCTAAACCAATATTTTCATGTGTGTGTCTGACTCCTCACTACATGGTGCATTTGAAGGCCGGAATCATGCTCTATTAATTTTGTTTCCCCAAAACCTGGCACAATATTGCCCGTATTAAATAGTGATAAATGCTTGCAGAACTGAACTGAATTGATAGCAATTTGGAAAGTATAACATGTGATATACAGAGTTATGTCCTCTTAATATTCTATGTTGAAGTCCTAGCCCCCAGTAGTTCAGAATGTGACTGTATTTAGAGACAGGGCCTGAAGTCATGTGGGTTGGCCTTAATCCAACATGTCAGGCATCTTAACAAGAGGAAAAGATAAGACGCTCACAGAGAAAAGACCATGAGAAGACACTGGAAGATTATGGCCATCCTCCAGCAAAGGAGAGAAACCTCAGAAGAAATCAACCTTGCTGATGCTTCGATCTCAGACTTCTAACCTCCAGAATTGTGAGGAAGTGAATTTCTGTTGCTAAAGCCACCTAGTCTGTGGTACTTTGCTGCTGCTGCTACTGCTAAGTCACTTCAGTTGTGTCTGACTCTGTGCGACCCCATAGACAGCAGCCCATCAGGCTCCCTGTCCCTGGGATTCTCCAGGCAAGAATACTAGAGTGGGTTGCCATTTCCTCCTCCAATGCATGAAAGTGAAAAGTCAAAGTGAAGTCACTCAGTCATGTCCAACTCTTAGTGATCCCATGGACTGCAGCCCACCAGGCTCCTCCATCCATGGAATTCTCCAGGCAAGAGTACTGGAGTGGGCTCCATTGCCTTCTCTTTGCTATGGCAGCCTAACCTAATATAATCACTCTGGTGTTGAGGCTTCTGTATGTGCTTTATCAAAGTTCTGCTGAATTACTTTATCTTTCTTGTTCAGCTTTGGCTTCTTTCTGCTGGATCTTTCAGCTCCTAATTTTTCTTTACCAGCCCTCCCCAGGCTCCCATCACTTTGTTCTTCCCTTAGGAGATTGCTGTTTCCTGTTTCTACCCATTTACATGATTTCTCTCTCTAGCCTTGTCTTTTACATCTGTCTTGTTTTAGGCTAGCTTGCCTGATTTGGTCTTGTTGTGGAATTTTGTCAATTTACATTCCTGTCTGACCAGAGAGAGCAGATGTAGAAAATTAAAAAAAAAAAAAAGAAAAAATTGTTATTCAAAATTCAAATTTACCTTTGTGTCTTGTCCTCTGCCTGCCCGCACAGTCTTAAATGTCCTTGTTTGTGGGATGGTTATGAAGTGGGGAAACACTTCTGTATGCAGTTTAAAAAATGAATATCAAGATTTAGAGAAAGGCATTGAGTTCAAATTCTAACATTCCCACTACGTTTCCAGTAACTTGTAGCTATTTATTCTCACTTAGTCTTTCTTCATCTGTGAACCATTAGCATATTCCGAATCAAACCTAGCTGAGAAAGGGAAGACCTAATCCCATTCTATTTAGAGCTGTCCAGCCAGTTCCTCTAAGTTGTTGGACTCTGTTATTATTTTTTTTCGAATCCTTCCTCATGCTTCCTCCAACCAGAGCTGAGGCAATGTCAAAGTGCTATTTTGCTTCATTCTCCACCCCCACTACCCAATTCTAAGGAGCTTTTTCCATTCATTCCTTTCGTATGACTCATTGGAAACATCCGCAAGCCATTTACAAACCCCACCCCATAACCTTATCACCACCCCAGCATTGGAGTTTTCTACAAATAATTCTTTTGGAAAAAGAGTCTAAGTTGTTTACCAAGTTCTTCTGTAAATAAACCAGTTTCAGTTTTGCTTATGATCTGCTTTTTTATTCAAAGAGATGAGTTTCGTGGCTCTGCTCAAAGCGATACACAGTTAAGAAGTTTAACAGAGATAGCACGGGACATAAAGCAGTTCCCCTGGCTTGGTAGAGGTGGATTACTCCCCCATGTTCCCTTTCAGACAGATGTTCCCTAGGAAACTTGCCAAAACACACGCATGTTCTGTTAGCAGCAAAGTAGTTAAGTAGAAAGCCACTTCCTCCTCTCCCTGAACGCATATTTGAAAATCAGAAACTAAAATTAAACGCATATGTGAAACTTTTTTGCAATATGCTAGGTTGGTGGTTCTAATTACTATCATACATACCACATTTGATCTGGTAGAACATGTGAAAATGTTTATATATTTTTACATTATGGTTTAACAACACATATAAACATTTAGGTACAAAAGGATTATAAATTTTGTTAAAGGCATTTAATTACTGTCAAAAGAGAGAAACTTTAACAATTATCCTGTATTTTTACAAAACTTTTGTCACAGAACAGTGTTTCCAAAAGTAAAACTGTATGGAGACCCCAAGTTGAGGAAGTGAGGCTGAAATGCATCAAATAAAGAGAATTTATTTCACTGGCACCCTAGAACTCTGCAAAAATCTGAGAAATGAGGACCAGGGCAGGTTATGAGCTCATCCAGCCTTTGGTCCACCCATTAAATGTGAAGAAACAGGAATGGAGGGAGAGTGAATCACCCAATATCACAACGCAGATGCCTGCCTGTGGATTATCCAGGACCTGCTGTGTTCCCGGGCACTTTTCATACATGAATTCTATCTTTACAAAAAAACCAACTCTCACGTTCAAGGGTTTTCAGAGGACTTCCCTTTGTTATTTAGCTGAAAAAAGACAAATCCTTTATAAGTTAAAGGAAAAAAAATAAAAAGAACCTGCATCAACCGCTACGGGAAAACCTGGGTCTCAGGGTCAGAGCTTCCTCTGCCTCAGGAGGATAAAGGCGGCTTATATGAGCTTTCTCTCCGAAGAAAGAGTGAGTGATGTTAACGTTAATTAAACAAGGACACCATTAGACTGACTGGGGCTCTAATGCTAGGCAGCTTACACAAGTAAAACCAAAATCCAAGCCTGTAAATGCCTCAGGGTTAGAAAAGTGAAACCTGGGAATAACCAATCACAAAGAGCCAATAAGGCTTTAAGCTATAGCCAATCAATAACTTCCTTACTTTGCTTCAGTCTCTTCTCTATAAAGGGCTTCCCTGGTGGCTCAGAGGGTAAAGCATCTGTCTGCAATGTGGGAGACCTGGGTTCAATCGCTTCTTGCCTGGAAAATCCCATGGACGGAGAAGCCTGGTAGGCTACAATCCAAGGAGTCGCAGAGTTGGATACGACTGAGAGACTTAACTTTTCTTTCTTTCTTCTCTATGAAGTTTCTCCCCAGCTCCAGTTGGTACAGCATTGCTACCACTTATGGTCTGAGATAACATTTTTAATATGCCCCAATCTATCTTTTAACAGGGTGAAGGGATTTTGTCATTTTATATCTTTGGGTTGTATTAACAGCTAGAAAGATAGCAAACAATATACAAAGTAATGTTTGAGCAAATTTGTGCATCATCAACTCATGAAATGTCAAAGCCTGACAGCCTTAGAAAGGCATCTAGTCCATTACTTTCATTTTGAAGATGAGGAATCTGAGGTCAACTAGCTGTGTAAGTTGGCATCAGAGCAAGAGTGTTTCAGAAATACTACCCTTCAGCATCCTCACATCTTGAATTCTAGGCAGAGGAGACAGCCACTATAGCTGGGGTTCCTCCTGCAGTCTCTAAGTGTTAGTGTGTCTTCTTAAGCCATGAAGTCAGTGCGAACGGTCTACCACAAAGATGGAGAAATCTCTCCCAGGATGTTTACACACGTAGACAACCCAGCCTATTAGGGCAGTTTCTCCTAATCATTTTTGCTTAATGGAGAGGATCAGTTAATCCAACTCAAACTTCTCCAGCTAAGTGTCAGCTATGTCTTACCTGACTGATGGGGCTGGAGAGCCAATGAGAAGGAGACTCTGCAGGCCTCAGTTGCAATGAACCTTGTGGCTGGAGGGAAGCTAAGATGGCCTGAAGCCTAGACTCATAGACTCAACTTTAAAGGTAGAATAAGGAGCCATGGAGAGGGGCAGTTCTAAAACCTTCGCTCAGGCATCTGATGGCCTCATGATGACTACTGCCTCAGGGCTCCCTTCTGACTTAAACTATTGGAGGTACCCACTGTGTTGTATAGAAAGATGGGAGGAGAGATCCGCCTCCTTGCTTCCTCTCTCCTGGTTCTCTAATGCATGTTGAAGTTTGTAATACCATAGGAGCCACTGTCATGCCTTTCTAGCTGTGAAGCAGATCACCATTACTCATTACAACTGCAAAGTAATTTTTTATAAAATTGCATTTTAGAGAGAGTTTTTTAACACCATATGGTTGGGTAATGACAGGATACCACACAAAGGCAACTAACTGAAACATGTTTGGCGACAGAAACAACTTCACCAAATCCACCTTTTCCTTCTATTTCCCACGTCCAAGGCCGTGTAGGACAGGAATTAGTTTCAGAGTTCAGGAAAGGACCAGATTGCTGCAGATCTCACAGGGGATGGGTCACGTGCAAAAAAGAGGTGGTGGGTTACATCCAGGACTTCTTGTTCTTTATATCATGCCCATAACAAATAACGTTCCCTCATTCCTCTCTTCAGTTTTGTTGTTCCTCAGGCTCTCACTCCCAGTGGCCTTATACTTTAATTCTCTCCCTATTAAGATGCATCCAGGTGAAAAAGCGAACTAAAAACAAGACATGAGAAACGGTCTCAGAAGATGGCCCACTGAATCCCCAAGTGCACCCCAAATTATTAATAGGTTCCTTTACACTATTTTTTAAAGCATTTATTGAGTACCTACTGAGTGCCTGTGGTAACTAAGTGTTCACTAAGAGCCGTGCAAAATACGAAAGCATCACAGAGGCTAGTACCTAAAGAAGGGACTGAATGTTGATCAGAAGTAGTGGGTCTGTGGCATGCTTTGATTCTAGTAGGAGTCTCTTGGAGAAGGAAAGGGCAGCTTATGCCAGTATTCTTGCCTGAGGAATCCCATGGACGAGAAACCTGGCAGGCTACAGTCTACAGGGTCGCAAAAGACTTGGACAAGACTTAGCGACTAACAACAACAGGAAGTCTGCTCAGCCAGAAATCACAGCACTGTTGACTGGAGGCTTTTGCCATGGACTGGCGGTGCCTTGGTAGGTGTCACACAGGAGCCTTCCAGCAGCTGGCAGAAGAGAAAATAGTCTCTCCTAATTTTCAGATTGGGAGACTGAGCCTCAGAAGTTAGATCATTTTGAAAAGGCACATAGCTAAAAGAGGTATAACCAGGTTATCTCACTCCCAAGTCCTATCTCACAACTTAAATTTTAATGTACATGCCACAGTTCTGGACTTCTGGGCAAGAGAGTGAGTTCAGTCGTTTAATTATTAATGTCTTATAATAAAAGAGTATTTGAAAGCAGATGGAGGAGACCCAGGAGGATATCACTGACAGCCCTTAACTCAGAGAGGCAGTGGCTAGAGGTGAGGAGAGATCAAACACCATGGAATGGGAAATGCTTCGAACCAGAGGCAAGTTTACCTGCAATGACTGCCCAGTGTTCCGACTTAAACTCTCTTTCTACCACCCCAGTCTACAGAATACCAAAGTTAGTCAAATAAAACTATGGTAGTTTTTTTTATAATCCTTTTTATTTGAAAATAAAAGAAAGAGACAGAGCCCCACATCAGTCTCAATTACAAACTTAAGTCAATCCTTAGTTAAACATATCCATACAAGGATATGCAGAAAGAAATCAGAGGGATGGTACAGGGAGGAAGGAGGGAGGGAGGTTCAGGATGGGGAACATGTGTATACCTGTGGCAGATTCATGTTGATGTATGGGAAAACCAATACAATATTGTAAAGTAATTAACCTCCAATTAAAATAAATAAATTTATATTAAAAAATTAAATTAAATTGTAAAAAAATAAGTCCTGAGATAACCTTGAAACAGATTTACTACAAGGAGAGATATATTTTTAAAATTTTTAATTTGGACTTTCCTTTACAAACTATACAGTAAATCAAATAAAAATACAGTATTAAGCCATAAATAAAAAATATCTCAGATAAAATTCATAATGTGAAAGATTATTTTCAATTAAAATTATAATGTAACCTTTCTGTGATATACTGGATGCAACAGAGAGTGGATTTAGTGGAGGACAGATTAAATATTTCCATATAGAGTTCTGAGGAACGAGGTAAAGAGATCAATATCTTGATGATAAGCAAGATCAGACCCAGTGGATATAGGACATATATTTAAGATGTTCATCACTATGTCCAGACACCTAATATTTCAGACATCCAAGGGAGTCAGAAAATATAGCCTTTAAGTATTTTCTGAACCATATTTGAACATGCCCTCTAAGAAGTTGACACTAATCGAAATAAGAAACTCAAATTGTGCCCACAATTAGCAATACTATACAGTATACTTAAAATTTACTAAGAAGGTAGATTTTATGGTTAACATTCATAAAAGTAAAATAAAATAAGTGAAGAAGGCAATTCAAGCCTGTTAGCATATCTGTTATCAAAAAGAGAAAAGATAATGATATCAAAAAGAGAAAAGATAATGAATGCTGTTGAAAATGTGAAGAGAAAACAAAACCCTGTATACTGCTGGTAAGAATGTAAAATGGTGCAGGCACTATGGCAATCAGTATGGAGTTTCCACAAGAAATTTAAAAAAAGAACGTTCGTATGATCCAGCAATCCCACTTCTGAGTATATATCCAAAGAAAAGGAGATCATTATCCTGAAGGAACATTTGTATTACTGTCTCATATTTGGTGTTTTTATGATTTTAGTTGCTAAGTCGAGTCCCACTCTTGTGACCCCTTAGACTGTAGCCTGCCAGGCTCCTCCGTCCATGGGATTCTCCAGACAAGAATACTGGAGTGAGTTGCCATTTCCTTCTCCAGGGGATCTTCCCCACACAGGAATCAGACCCAGGTCTCCTGCACTGCAGGCAGTTTCTTTACCAACTGAGCTACAAGGGAAGCCCTGATGTCATATTTATATATACATTATAGATATATATGTATATTTGCATTTATATTTATAATTATATACCAAGGAAGCTATGTCATTTCTTATAATATGGATGAACCTGGAGGGCATTATGCTAAGTAAAATAAACCAGATAGAAAGACAAAAATCACATGGTATCACTTAGGTGAAATCTTAAAAAATGGAAAGCTGAAAGGAAGCAAAGAATAGAAAAGGGGCTACTAGAGTTTGCGTGTGGGTGTGTGCTCAGCTGTGTCTGACTCTTCGTGACATCACAGACTCTAGCCTGCCAGGCTCCTCTGTCCATGGCATTTTTGAGGCAAGAATCCTGGAGTGGGTTGCCACTTCCTCCTCCAGGGGATCTTCCCGGCCCAGGGATCAGACCCTCATCTCCTGCACTGGCAGGCAGATTCTTTACTGCTTGCTATCTGGGAAGACACTTGAGTTGGAGAGTAGGACAAACAGGGAGAGGCTGATGAAGGGTACAGACTTTTAGTTGTAAAGTAAATACAGTCTGAGGTGCTAACTTTATTATAGTTATAACAATATTCTAAAATCAAAATTCGCTGAGAGAGGAGAATGTCCTCATTCTCTCACATACACAAAAGGTAAAATTAGGAAATGATAAACATGTTAACTAATTTGATGGGGAGAATTCTTTCACAATGTGTATGTATATCAAATCATCACATTTTACCCTTTAAACATCTTACAGTTTTGTCAATGATACCCCAATAAGGCTGGGGAAAAAAAAAGAGAACAGGAGGAAACCTTTGGAGATGGTGAGGTGAGGAGTATGTTTATGACATAGATCGTGGTGATGGTTCATGGATATTATATATACTTATCTCCAAACTCATCAAGCTGTATATACTTAAAATATGCTTTTTGTCAATCATACCTCAACAAAGTGGTTAAAAAAAGAAACTCAAGAATGACTTATAGATCTAAAGAAGGGAAGTGAAGAATGGGATAGGTTAAACTGTCTACATAATTTCTAGAATGGATATAAAACTTAAGATAAATGCAAAAATCATCTTTGAAGACTAGATACATACTGTAATGAATAGCAATAATATTTAAGTAAAATTTTACATGTTATACAAAGAAATATGTGTTTGGGGATATGTACATCCAGTACTCTTGCCTGGAAAATCCCATGGACGGAGGAGCCTGGTGGGCTGCAGTCCATGGGATCGCTAGGAGTCGGACACAACTGAGCGACTTCACTTTCACTTTTCACTTTCATGCATTGGAGAAGGAAATGGCAACCCACTCCAGTGTTCTTGCCTGGAGAATCCCAGGGACGGGGGAGCCTGGTGGGCTGCCATCTATGGGGTCGCTAGGAGTTGGCCATGACTGAAGTAACTTAGCATATATCTAAAAATCTACTTCAGGCAGACCGGAGTTAAAATCTTAGTTTTACCTTTCAGTTTTGTGTGATCTTGGACAAGTTATCTTTCCAGCATCTACACATACACATCGACACCCTAAGTATACATACAGCATACATGCAATAGGACAATCCAACAAAATATTTAAAATAATTTTGTCTAGTTGCCAGAAGCATGTGATTTTTTCTTATTTCCACTATCTATTTCTTGCCTTACTCAAATTTGTAAAGTAAGTATTGGGTTGGCCAGTAAGTTTGCTTGGATTTTCTGTAACACTTGACAGAAAAAAAAAACATTTTGTTTTGGGTTCTGTTCAAAACTCATTTGACCTTTTTGGCCAAGCCAGTATTTATTACTTAAGCAATCACAAAATAATTAAATACAAGAAAAGAGATACTAAAATTTAAAATGATAGTTTTAGTTAAGGATCTTTCCTTCTGAATATCAAATTTTGTGCACAATTAAGAACCTAGCTTGTTTCAGTTCAACCTGTATTGGAAAGCTTATTAATCACACATGCCATTCTACACGTCTTGGAAACTCAAAGTAACACCTTTAGCGTTATTGATACTTTTGAGTGTGCTGTTAATTATTGACATCATTGAAAGGCAGTAGAGAATGTCTGGTGAGAACACGTGCCGGGGTCAGACTGTCGTGGGTCCATCTCCTGCTCAGTCCTCACTCATTCACAGACTCTTAACCAGGTTAAGATATTTAAAGTGTGCAATGTGATGATTTGATATATGGACACGTTAAAGAATTCTCTGGGCCTCACTTTTCTAACCTGTGGACTAAGAATCATAGGATTGTTAATATCATAGCTCGACTCTGAGACAGAAGTCAAACATGACTGCTGAGGATTCTGAAGTCTGGGGAAGCTGCAGGTCCGTCTTCAAAGGCAGAGCTGACCGGCTCCTGAGCTCTTCTCATTGCCCTCGATTGCTCCCTGGTCCTGAAAGCCAGTCTGAGTCTGGCTCCTGCTGAGTTTTGTTATTCCCATTCTTCTGCCTGGGCTGAAACTGTATCTGGTGCTTCAGTCTTCACAGCAAAATTCTTTCACTGTTTAAAAATCATTTATTTTGGAATATTTGAAGTTCTATCCTCAACATTTGCAGCCACCATATTCTGCCCACTTTAAGTTTCTGTTCAATTTAACTCTTGTGTATTAGGGGTCAAATAGGAAAAGATAAGCATGTGATTTCCATTCTAACTCTGACAATAGATATTATGCAGACACTATAGCCAAGACTGCTCAAGCTTGTTTCAAACAGTATACTCTCTGTGGAGATAAATTATCTGCAGAGATAAATGTAGAGCAATGGTAGGTACATCACTGTTATTGTGCTGAGACACCTTTGGCTCTGTTTTGCAGTCATGAGAATTTTCATTCTATTGTTTTCCACTTGGCTGTCCTATTCTTTTGTTTTCTGTCCTTCTTGCCTGAAATGAAGCAAGTCATCCAAGCTATCATTTGGAGGCAATTAATTTGCACAGTATAAACCTAGCATTTGGGGACTAACTTGAAGCTCAGTTAACTCACCAGATGAATTATTTCATTTTTAAGTAGCTACCCTTCCAAAGATCCATTAATAAGGGGTATTTAACCTCTGATCCCACATCTGACTCAGTCCCAGGAGATCACCAACTTTCCTGAAGGTATCAAAAGAATATTTTGGTGTGAATTTTCCTTTATCTGTCACTAAAGTAATTGCTTTATCAATGTACCTTTTTTTTTTTTTTTTTGAGGTCAATGAACTGCCAAGAGCTCCCAAACCAGAACAAAACAGGGAAAGACATTTAATTATTCTCATATCAGAAACTAGAAAATGCTATGAGCTTGTTCATTGAGTAATTATAAGATATATACATACTAAATTTCAAAAGCACACATTTTATATCCAAGGTCTACCTGATCAGTTCCCAAAATATGGTCCCTCTGAGAAATATGCAGCATTCAGAATATTGCTCACAAAATGCGATTATAGCCATTATACCGATACTCCTAGAAAACGATGAAATTTGAAATCAGCAACTAAACAGTTATCAAGGACGTGCTCACGTGAACACCACATTTCCACTTCTGCAACAGATGTGCTGTTGTTTGAGGCTCAGTTCCTGGGGCCCTTTTTGTACTGGGAAGTGTCACCCAGATGCTGCTGCCTGGAAGGTCTTCACCGACTTGTGTATCTGTTTAAGGTGATAGGACGTGACCTCGCTCCTCAGTTCATACAGGTGGTACAAACGTAGCAGAAAATGCAATTTCACAGCATGGCGGCCACCGGTCCCTGCTTTCACCTTGGTAATAAACTGAATCGTGTTGTTTGACTGAAGACTGTACCCGTGTGCCCCATTTATTTCAGTCATGCTCCACTGACATATGGTTAGTCAAATGGACAGAAGCTAACCTCAACCTCTCCATCCTCCAGAAACACTTAAGTCTGCTTCTCCTGATTTCACATCAGCACATATGTGCCCTACACACCTCTGTTAATGACCACTAATCATAATCTTCAGAAAAGAAAATTGCTGAATCTGATGGGTTTAAAGCAGGTAAGGATGAAAACCAATAATTTCACAAGATTTTTTTTTTAATGTTTTATTAGTCAAGACTGCCAAATGGGGAATGTATCAAAGGTAATGCTGCTACAAAGAAGAAAAGTACTTTTCTTCTCCAAACATATGTTTCACAGATGAGTCCTGTTCTCAGTTTTGAGTGGTGTTTCATGCGGCAGTCTGATTCTCTTCTTTGGCCTAGAGCCCAAACATCTCTGATGATACTTTCCCTGTCTTCCCAGACTGAGATTCAGACACTGAAACATTCAACTGAACACAAAGTATTTACATGAGACTGAGTCTTCCTGCAGTTAACTCAAATGACACATTTGTCCAAAGGAAAAGTAAAACAAAAGTAGTTTTTCGCTAGTGGGAAAACATTTGAAGAAAGTTGTATGTTTTTTTCCCCGCAAATATTCTTTCCTTTTCATTTTGAAAACTGAATAAGGTGAGAAAGGAAATGCAAAGAATGGAAGGAGATTAAGAATTTTTGAAAGTTGGCAGAACAAATATGAAAATTCAAAAATGGTGTTGGCATATAGAGAAAGAAACGTCACAGTAGGAGTGGTTACTGTTGTTAGCAGATAATTTAAAGGTGCATATGCATTAATGCTAATTCCATTGAAAAAGATGTAACCAATTCTAGGGGATGAAAAGGGTAAAGTTAGCTTCTATGTGTTCTGTTCACCATATGTCAGTGGTTTGAGGCTAAAATAATCGCAGCAATGCTTCCTCCACTCAAAATGAGAGAAACAGCAGAGGGAAAAAGGAGCAAATTTTGCTCTTTCATGAGTTTTTATGATTCCTGAGCAAGCTTGAGCTATTCTTGATGACTTTAAATCTTATTTTTTGAGCTTCTTCTCGATATTCAACAACTCCACTCAGTTATTGATGAAACTGACCTTATAATTCCAACCCCCCTTTTTTTTAGGCCTTATAATCCTTTGAGTGACAAATGAGACCTCACAAACATTTGTACCAGAATTTCATTAATTCACAATCTCTGTCTACTTCAAGAGAGCTAAAGTTCTGCCAGCTTCTCCCTGTTCTACCACACCTCCTGTTGGCCATGGCAGGCCTTACCGGTTCATGAACAAGCCCACTTGCATGGCAGCCGTGTGCTCTGTGACAGTCACCAACATTACATGTTGTAATTACAAACACTGAGTGCTTCATGGAATTGAAAGGTCAAGATAAGTATATATATATATACAAGATATAAATATGCAAAGGAAAACATCTGAAAATTGGTTTCATAATTATTAGCTCTTCACCTGCTTTATAATTTGGGCCAGGCTACATGGAGATCTGGAAGGAAGTTTAGAAATAAACTCCTAGAATGAAATACAGTGTGCTATGAATTCCACCATTCTGAGGCCTAATGAGAAGGCCTTCCCAAGACCTCTTAAAGTACTTAATTTGTGCCTCCTGCAGTTGGAACATTTACAGTGGACTTGTGTCACATTTTGCCTGTTCAATATAAAGGTAGACAGGCTGGCTGGCTGCCCCAAAGTTGAGATGTGTTGCAGAGCCAGAAATGGCCTGTATCCCTACGATTTGTTGAGGCAAAGTTTGCAAGAGCACATGAGATAGGGCCGCTGTGTCCAAGAGGAACATTTAAAAACCCAAACGGCCTCAACACAGAGGCTAGGAGAAAGATGGTACCAGGGAAAGGAAAACTTTATTATACTTCTTCTCTGCCCTCTTTCCATATCACCTCTCACCTCCTCACCCCAACCTTCCCTCATGAAGAATCAATGGCTATCAAGTAGGTGACAAGTTGATCCAAAAAAAAAAAAAGGGAAGAAACCGACCACACTGTCTTCTTCAGGGATGACTGCTTACTGTAAGAGCCCCTCCTAGCTGTGGGATGAGAAGAAAGACATGCATTTGAGTGAAGGAGCTGAACTTTGTAATTTCTGAGTTGAGACTTTTCTGGTTTAAATATATTAGAAAGTGTCTGACCAGAGAGTCACAGTAACGCCAGATTTTCATCCAATCATGGAAAACTAACACCAGTAATTAGAGACAAAAGGAGATTGAAAGTACAGAATAATGTTGCTTTATGAAAACAATCCATGAATACTGTGTGTTCAGTATCCAGATAAAGTTGCCACAAATCCAAGATGACAAGAGGGGAAAGTCTCATACCTATAGTTATATCTGATTGGGCCCTTTTTTCCTTCTTGATCTTTCAATTCCAGGAAACACCTAATGTTTGTAATTAGAACAACTTCCGTAATGTTTCCAATCTGGTTGAGGCCTAAAAACCTGTGTTTCTAAAAAGTTCCCAGTGATGCTGGGATATAGCTTATATATATATATTTTGCATATTTCTAATAGCAAGGCTCTGGACGACATCTGTCCCATCTTTATAGTATAATCAGAACCCCTCAAAATAAAGAATTAGATGGCCTCATGTGGAGCAACTAAATCAAGAACACATCACTGTAGAACAGGGATCTCTGCCATCTACTTCCTTACGCCGTGCCTCTTCACTGCTGTTACTGCAGCCATGTGTCATAACCAATTCAGGTGTCAAGTGACCTCTCCATATCAAAACCTAGCACGGGGTTCACTAGTCACACTTCCCAACTTGCTTTGTGATGCCATTATTACTGTAAGAACAAAGTCAGACAAAACACCATAAGAAAAGATAACTAGAGTTCAACATATATATAAAAACCCTTAATAATATATTAGTAGATACAATCCATTGATATATAATCAAGGTTATATAGCCTAACAAGTTAGGATTTAATTTCCATTATTCTAGGAGAGGGATCAAAACAGATCTTGCTGTGATTTATGTCGAAGAGCATTCTGCCTAGGTTTTCCACTAAGAATTTTTTAGTCTGGTCTTACATTTAGTTCTTTAATCCATTTTGAGGGTGGGTGTGGGTGTGTGTGATTAGGAAGTGTCCTAATTTCATTTTTTGCAAGTACCTGTACTGTTTTCCCAACACTTATTGAAAAGACGGTCTTTTCTCTATTGCATGTTCTTGCCTCCTGTGTCATAGATTAGGTGACCATAGGTGCCCAAGCTTATCTCTGGACTTCATATCCTGTTCTGTTGATTTATATTTGCCTTTCTGTGCCAGTAGCATGCTGTATTACTGTAGCTTTGTAATATTGTTTGAAGTCAGGGAGCCTGATTCCTCCAGCCCTAGTCTTCATTCTTAAGATTGTTTAGACTATTAAAGGTCTTTTGTGTCTTCACACAAACTGTAATACTTTTTTGTTCTAATTCTGGGATAATGCCCCTGGTAACTTGATATCCATTGCATCAAATCTGTAAGTTACTTCGGGCAGTATAATCATATTCACAATACTGATTCTTCTGATGCAAGAATATGGTACATCTCTCCATCTATAGGTGTCATCTTGGATATCTTTCATCAGTATCTTATAGTTTTCTGAGTACAGAATTTTGCCTCCTTAGGTAGGTTTATTTCTAGGTATTTTATTCTTTTGTTTCAGTGGTAAATGATAATCTTTCCTTAATTTCTTTTTCTGATCCTTCATTGGTAGCATACAGGAATGGAAAAGATTTCTGTGTATTTCTGTGTATCCTGCAAATTTACCAAATCCTTTGATGAGCTCTAGTAATTTTCTGGTAGAATCTTTAGGATTCTCTATGTACAGTATCATCAGTTCAGTTCAGTCGCTCAGTCCTGTCCAACTCTTTGCAACCTCATGGACTGCAGCACACCAGGCTTCCCTGTCCATCATCAACTCCTGGAGCCTACTCAAACTCATGTCCATTGCGTCAGTGATGCCACCCAACCACGTCATCCTCTGTCATACCCTTCTCCTCCCGCCTTCAATCTTTCCCAGCATCAGGGTCTTTTCAAATGAGTCAGCTATTCCCATCAGGTGGCCAAAGTGTTGGAGTTTCAGCTTCAGCATCAGTCCTTCTGATGAATATTCAAGACTGATCTCCTTTAGGGTGGACTGGTTGGATCTCCTTGCAGTCCATGGGATTCTCAAGAGTCTTCTCCAACACACCACAGTTCAAAAGTATCAATTCTTCAACACTCAGCTTTCTCTATAGTCCAACTCTCACATCCATACATACATACAATATCATGTCATCTGCAAATAGTGACAATTTTACTTCTTTTCTGATTTGGATTCCCTGTATTTCTTTTTCTTCTCTGATTGCTGTGCTTGAGAATTCCAAAACTATGTTGAATAACAGTGGAAAAAATGAACATCCTGGTCTTATTTCTGAGTTTAGAAGAAATTTTTTTCAGCTTTTCACCATCGAGAATGATGTTTGCTGTAGGTTTGTTGTATATGATTTTTATTATGTTGAGTTAAGTTCCTTCTATGCCTGTTTTCTGGAGACTGTTTTAATCATAAAATGGTGTTAAATTTGTCAAGAGATTTTTCTGCATCTATTCAGATGGTCATATAGATTTGATTCTTTAATTTGTTGATATGGTGTATTACATTGATTGATTTGAATATATTGAAGAATCCTTGCATCCTTCAGATAAATCCCATTTTATCATGGTATATGAGCCTTTTAATATGCTGTTGTATTCTGTTTCCTAGTATTTCATTGAGGATTTTCATTGAGGATTTCATTGTGTGTATGTTCACTAGTGATATTGACCTATAATTTTCTTCTTCTGTAATGTCTTTGCCTGATTTTGCTATCAGGGTGATGGTAGCCTCATAGCAAGAAGCTGACAGGATTTCTTCATCTGAAAATTTTTGGAAGAGTTTGTAAAGGGTAAAAGATTGAAGGCAAAAGGAGAAGGGAACGGCAGAGGATGAGATGGTTAGATTAAATCACTGATTCAATGGACATGAATCTGAGCAAGCATAGGTAAAAAGTGATGGACAGGGGAGTCTGGTGTGCTGCAGTCCATGGGTTCCCAAAGAGTTGAACTCTGAGAGTTATAACAAAAGATTTATCAATTTTGTTTGTCTTCTCAAAGAACTAGCTTTTAGTTTCATTCATCTTTACTATTGTTTTTTTTTTTGTTCTATTTCATTTATTTCTTCTCTGATTTTTATGATTACGTCTCTTCTACTAACTTTGGGTTTGCTTATTCTTTTTTCTCTACTTGCTTTACATATAAGGTTAGTTTGTTTATTTGAGATTTTTCTTCTTTGAGATAAAATTATATTGCTATAAACTTCGCTCTTAGAACTGATTTTGTGCATCCCATAGATTTGGGGTCATCATGTTTTCATTTAATTATTATAGGTATTTTTTAATATTTTCTCTTTCATTTATTCAGTGATCCATGTGTTTATGCTTTTTAGGTTTTTCCCTGTAATTGATTTCTGATCTCTTATGAGATTTCTGAAGAACACTCTTGAGAGTCCTGTGGACTGCAAGGAGGTCAAATGAGTCAAACATAAAGGAAATCAAATCCTGACTATTCACTAGAAGGACTGTTGCTGAAGCTGAAGCTCCAACACTTTGGCCACCTGATGCAAAGAGTCAGTTCATGGGAAAAGACCCTGATGCTGGGAAAGATTGAAGACAAAAGGAGAAAGGGGTGGCAGGGGATGCGGTGACTAGATAGCATCACTGACTCAATGGATATAAATTTGAGCAAGTTCTGGGAGATAATAGAGGAAGGGGATCCAGGCTTGTTATAGTCCATGAGATCACAAAGAGTTGAACATTGAAAAGAAAGTGTACTCTGCTGCTTTCAGATGAATTGTCCTATAAATATCAATTAAAGTCTTCTTGTAAAATGTATCATTTAAAGCTTGTGCTTCCATCTTAATTTTCTTTCTAGATGGGCTATCCATTGCTGTAAGTAGGGTGTTTAATTTCCCCCACTGTTATTGTATTACTGTCAATTTCCCCTTTTATGGCTATTAGCATTTGCGTTGCACTTTAAGATGTTTGTATGTTGGGTGCATGATGCTGCTACTGCTGCTAAGTCTCTTCAGTCATGTCTGACTCTGTGCGACCCCATAGACGGCAGCCCACCAGGCTCCCCCATCCCTGGGATTCTCCAGGCAAGAACACTGGAGTGGATTGCCCTTTCCTTCTCCAATGCATGAAAGTGAAAAGTGAAAATGAAGTCATTGAGTTGTGTCCAACTTTCAGCGACCCCATGGACTGCAGCCTACCAGGCTCCTCCACCCATGGGATTTTCCAGGCAAGAGTACTAGAGTGGGGTGCCATTGCCTTCTCCTAATGGACAGGTGCATGAATATTTACAATTGTTTTATCCTCTTTGATTGATCCTTTGATCATTATGTAGTGCCCTTCCTTGTCCCTTGTAACAATCTTTATTTTAAGGTCTATTTTTCCTGACGTGGATATTGCTACTCCATCTTTCTTTTGATTCCCTTTTTTATGAAGTATCTTTTTCTGTCTCCTGACTTTCAGTCTGTATGTGTCCCTAGGTTTGAAGTGACAGCATATGTATAGGTCTTGTTTTTGTATCCACCTAGTCTGTATATGTCTTTTAGTTGATGTACTTAATCCATTTACATTTAAGTAATTATTAATATGTATGTTCGTATTGCCATTTTCTTCATTGCTTTAGTCTTATTTTTGTAGGCCTTTTCTCTTCCCTTAGTCTTTTATACTCTTCTCTTGTGTTTCTCACGTAGGGAAGTTCCTTTAGCATGTGTTGTAAAGTTGGTTTGCAGTGCTGAATTCTCTTATCTTTTGTTTGTCTATGAAGCTTTAGATTTTTCCATCAAATCTAAGTGACAGTCTCACTGGGTAGAGTATTCTTGGTTGTAGGCTTTTCCCTTTCATCATTTTAAATATATTCTGCCAGTCCCTTCTGGCCCTTCTGATTTTTCTGCCGAAAAATTAGCTGATAACCTTATAGATATTCCCTTGTGTGTTTTTTGTTGTTTTTATCTTATTGCTTTTAATATTTTTATTTGTATTTAATTTTTGTTAGTTTGATTATCATGTGACTTGATGTGTTTCTCCTTGGGTTTATACTGTATGGAACTCTCTGTTCTTCCTGGAGTTGAGTGACTATTTCCTTCCCCAATGTTGGGGAGTTTGTTGACTATAGTCTCTCCAAATATTTTTTCAGGCCATCTCTTTTTCTTCTTCTGGGAGTAGTATAATTGAATCCTGATGCATGCAATATTGTCCCAGGGGTCTCTGAGACTGTCCTCATTCCTTTTCACCTTCTTTTCTTTATTCTGTTCATGACAATGATTTCCACCATTTTGTCTTCCAAGTAATTTCTCTATTTTTCTGCCTCAGTTATTCTGCTATTGATTTCCTCTAGTGAATCTTTTCACTTCAGTTATTGTCTTGTTCATTGGCGTTTGTTTGTTTTTTAGTACTTCTGGGTTTTTGAAAAACTTTCTTGTGTCTTCTTGATCCATGCCTCTCTTCTTTTTCTGAGGCCTTGAATCATCTTTACTATCATTATACTGAATTATTTTTCAGGTAGATTGCCTATCTCCCCTTCATTCAGTTGTTCTTATAGCTTTCTGTCTGGCTTCTTCATCTGCAACTTTGTTGTCATCTCATTTTGTCAAGCTTATTGTGTTTATGGTCTGCTTTTCACAGGCTGCAGGATCATATTTCCTCCTGTTTCTGGTGTCTGACCCCAAAGGTCAGGTTGCTCCAGAGGCTTGGGCCATTATCCCCTTGACAGGGGTTTGATTGGTGTTGTGGTGATCAGAGCTGGTCATGGATATTGAATAGGGGCCCTCCTTCGCTCTGTGTCACTGCCCTGTTAGGGGCAGTATCTGCTCCACAGTTGGAGGAGAGGCTCCAGATCGTTTTCTTAGCTGAGATTCTCATCCATAGTGCGAGGTAGGGGGGAAGGAGCACTCCCACCTGGACAGAAGCCACTGGGTATTTCTCCTCTAGAGAGGGTCATCCATAAATGTACTCTGCTGTGTCCCCTTTCATTTGCTCATTGGGCTCACAAAGGACACTGCTGTTGGCACTGCTCTCGGTCCACCTTAGCTTTGCTTATGCCTGTAATTGGACCTGGTGACTTTCAGGCATTCTTGTCTCTCGGACACCAGCACAGCTTCACTGAGGTCAGGTCCTAGAACTGAAGTAGTCATGCCCCTGGACACCCTGTGAGAGCGATGGAGGCAGTTCAGACTCCGGTCTGGCTCAACTCCCAGGTGTACATGCCCACAGAGCCCACAGCTGCCCAAGTCAGACCAATCCTGGCTGCAAGAGCACTTGCCTTTCCAGGTGTTTCACAAGTGCTGGGTTTAGGAAACCATTAGTGGAGGCTTAACGCCACAGTCATGCAACTGTGAAGAGAGGTTTTAACTCTTTAATTCATTCGTTACCTAGTCCTTGGGTCTCAGGTGTGGCTTCAACCCTCCTCTGGGCAAATTTTCTGGTGGGTAAGGGGTAGCCCTCTATACCACCCCAGCACAGCATGGTAGGTCCAGACACCCAGTGGTGAATTTCCTAGTAGCAAGAGTTATTTGCATCTCCTGGGATAACAGGGCAGGCTCTAACACCCACTGATGGATTTCCTGGTAGCAAGAGATTTCAGTGCACTCCTGGGACAGCAGGACTAGTCTTGTAGTCCTCTGGTAGAATTTCCTGGTAGGCAAAGCTGTCTGCACCCTCCTAGGACAGTGGGACAGGTCCTGACATTCACTGGCAGATTTCCTAGTATCAGTGCATTCAATGCAAAGAGGTATCTTTGCTTTCCTGGGACAGTGGGGGCAGGACATGGCACCCACTGAGAGATTTCGTAGTGAATGGAGTTATCTGAGCACTCCCAGGACAGCAGGACAAGTTTCAGCACACACTGGAGGATTTCTTCATTGCAGAAGCTGTCTGTGCCCTCCTGGAACAGTGTGCAGGTCCTGGGGACTGCTGGTGGAATCCTAGAGACTGGATCTGTCTGCGCCTTCCTGATCAGCAGGGATGGAACCTGGTGTTTTCCCAAGGATCTGGAAGGGGCAGTCAGTGCCCACCATTGGAGCCCAAGGTGGTGGTGGCAACCCCCAGCCTTCCCCAGAGCCCCTGTAGGCAGTGTCCTGTTGCACTGAGTGCTCACGGGGAAAGAAGTTCTTACGGTGTTCCCCACCTCTCCCCTGTGTACGCCTCCCAATAATGGTGTCTTGCCTTTCTCAGGCTTCTTCCTGAAGACCTGATCTCTCCATGTTGATCTCTCAAGACCTGATCTCTTCACACTGCTTCTGCACCCAGCCCTGGTCCTCTCCCTGGGGTAAGCTTTGGGAGTCAGATTCAGCACTCATCTCCCACCCTCACCAACAGAGATGTACCTCAGATTGGGAAGTGCATGGAAGAGGTGCCAGCTATCTGGGCAGATTATTCTCCATCTGGCCTTCCACAGACTCGTTGCTGCTCTCCTTTCTTAAGCTCCCAAACCGCGCCCCCCTCCATCCAATATGATCTCTCTGCTAGTGAGGAGACTTCCCAAGGTGTGGGAAACTTTCCTCCTTCACAACTCTTTCCCCAGGGTGCTGATCCCGTCCTGATCCCTTCTTTTTCTCTTCTGAAAAGACAGCTGAGGTCATCTGTCAGGGCTCAGCAGCTGTGTTTCTGTACATCTTTCCAGTTGTTGATGTATTTTCAATGTTTCTGTGGAGAGAGGTGAACTCTGCTTCCTACTCCTTTGCCGTCTTGATCCTGACTCCCTCATTGAACATCACGTTTTATATCATAGACCCCATAATAATCATAAAGAAGAGGTGAGTACTGCACAGAGCTCCTGCATGCCCCCAGTGAGCACACTGTACTGCTCCCTCACGATATCATACTATGCTGTCTAAGGTCATTAAGGATGGAGTGTGTCATACTTGTCATACTGCCTCCAGCACTGAGCGTAAATTTCACAAAGGACAAGTAGTGATACCCAGCAGTTAATAAGAATGTACCATGTGCCAGACAAAGTCCTAAGCAGTATGTCCGCATTATCCCACTTAACCATCACAATCATCTTACGAGGTAGACACTATCACATCAGTTTTGTAAATCAGAGATTGATAAATCTCTTCTGTGAAGGACAAGACAACAAATATTTTAAGATTTGTGGGCATAAGTGTCCTGTTTAGATACCCCCTCTGCTCTGGTTCTATAGAAGCAGCAGAGATTGTATATGAAAAAGCATGCCCCATTCCAGTAAAGCTATTTACAAAAACAGGAAGTGGGCTGAATGTGGTCTATGAGACTTAGTGTGCCAACCAGTGTTTAGATGATACACTAATAGTTAGTGTGATTAAATAAGTTGCTCAAGGTCACACAGCTCTCAAAAGGCAAGTCTCTGAGATTTGCCAGATTCCCAAACTCCTCTTCCTAACTGCTATTCTAACTATTGCACAAGTCAATGGGACTCCTTGCCTGTTGTTGTTGTTGTTCAGTCCGTAAGATGACTGTTTGTGACCCTATGGACTGCATCACACCAGATTCTACTGTCCTCTACTATCTCCCAGAGTTTGCTCAAATTCATGTCCACTGGATTTATAGTGCTATCTAACCATCTTTCTTGATGGTCCAAATCTCACATCCATACATGACTACTGGAAAAGTCAGCTTTGACTATATGGACTTTTGTTGGACAAGTAATGCCTCTGTTTTTTAATACACTGTCTAGGTTTGTCATAGCTTTTCTTCCAAGGATCAAGAATCTTTTATTTTCATGGCTGCAGTCACCATTTGCAGTGATTTTGGAGCCCAAGAGAATAAAGTCTCTCACTGTTTCCATTGCGTCTCCATTTTTTGAATCTTGAGTTTCAAGCCAGTTTTTTTTAACTCTCCTCTTCCACCCTCATCAAGAGGCTCTTTAGTTCCTCTTCATTTTCTTCCATTAGAGTGGTATCATAGGCATATCTGAGGTTGTTGATATTTCTCCCAGCAATATTGATTCCAGCTTGTGATTCATCCATCCTAGCATTCTATTGGCTGTACTCCACATATAAGCTAAATAAGTAGAATGACAGTAAACAGCCTTGTCATACTCCTTTTCCAATTTTGAACCAGTTGGGTGTTCCATGTCTTGACCTGTATACGTGTTTCTCAGGAGACAAGTAAAGTGATGCAGTATTCTCATCTCTTTAAGAATTTTCCACAGTTTGTTGTGATCCTCACAGTCAAAGGCTTTAATGTAGTCAATGAAGCAAAAGTTAATGTTTTTCTGGAATTCTTTTGCTCTTCATGATCCAATGAGTGTTGGCAATTTAATCTCTGTTCCTCCTCTGCCTTTTCTAAGTGCCACTTGTATATGTGGAAGTTCTCAGTTTATGTACTGCTGAAGACTTGCTTGAAGGATTTTGAGCAAAACCTTGCTAGCATGTGAAATGAGTGCAATTTTATGGTAGCTTGAACATCCTTTGGCATTATCCTTCTTTGGGATTGGAATGAAAACTGACGTTTTCTGGTCCTGTGGCCACTGCTGAGTTTTCTAAATTTGCTGGCATATTGAATGCATCACTTTAACAGCATCATCTATTAGGATTTTAAACAGCTCTGCTGGGATTCCATTATCTCCACTAGCTTTGTTCATAGTAATGCTTCCTTGGGCCTTCCCAGGTGGCACAGTGGTAAAGAATCCTCTTGCCAATGCAGGAGTCACAAGAGACATGGGTTTGATTCTGGGTCAGGAAGATCCCCTGGAGCAGGAAATGAACACCTTGGCAACCTCCTCTAGTACTCTTGCCTGGAAAATTTCATGGACAGAAGAGACTGGTGGGCTACAGTCAATGAGGTTACAAAAAGCTGGACGTGACTGAGCAACTGAACACACTCCCACACATTGTTTCCCAAGGCCCACTTGACTTCAAGCTCCGGAATATCTGTCTTTCAGTGAGTGGCCACACCATTGCAGTTATCTAGGCCATTAGACCCCTTCTGCTTAGTTCATCTGCGTCACCTCTTGTCACCTCTCTTAATCTCTTCTGCTTCTGTTATGTCCTTGCCTTTTCTGTCCTTTATTGTTTCATCCTTGCATGAAATGTGGCAGACCTGGGTTCAATTGCTGGGTTGGGAACATCCTCTGGAGAAGGGAAATGCAACCCACTCCAGGATTCTAGCCCGGAGAATTCCACGTTCTCTATAATCCACAGGGTTGCAAGAAATCGGACATGTCTGAGTGACTTTCACTTTCATTTTTGTGTGAAATATTCCCTTGATAGCTCCAGTTTTCCTGAGGAGATCTCTAGTCATTCCCATTTTAGAGAGATCTCTAGTTGTTCTCTCCTTCTTTGCATCGTTCATTTAATAAGGCCTTCTTATCGCTCCTTGCTATTCTCTGGAACTCTGGAACCAAAGCAGATTGATTGTGTTCTCTCTAGCCTAAGATGGAGAACCTCTATACAGTCAGCAAATAAACCTGGAGCTGACTGTGGCTCAGGTCATCAGCTCCATATTGCAAAATTAAGTCCTAAATTGAAGAAAGTAGGAAAAACCACAAGGCCATTCTGGTATGACCTAAATCAAATTCCTTATGATTATACAGTGGAGGTGATGAATAGATTTAAGGGATTAGGTTTGGCAGACGGAGTTCCTGAAGAACTCTGGACAGAAGTTTATAACATTACATAGGAGGCAGTGATCAAAACCATCCCAAAGAAAAAGAAATGAAAGACCGCAAAGCAGTTGTCTGAGGAGGCTTTACAAATAGCTGAGGACAGAAGAGAAGCAAAAGGCTAGGGAAAAAGGGATTCCTTGTATACATGTTGAAATAAATAAAAATTTCCATTAAGAGGGAAAAAAATGCATTTTCAGCACATGGTCAGGGTTTCTGAATCCTATTCTCAATTTAAAATAGAATGAAAAAATTAATCAGGTTGGGATCAGTAACCCTCTGCATTCTGCTTTAATGGGATATCCAATAGGAAAGACCAGTTGTTAAGAGAAACGGGCCTAGACTCTGGGCTCTCCTTTCTACTATTTGGATTCTCATCTGTAGGAACCTCACCTTAATTCACTTTTTGTTTGGAGGATAATTGCTTTACAATGTTGTGGTGATCTCTGCTGTACATCAACGTGAATTAGCCATAGGAAGGAGTTAGCCTTCCTCTGCCACCACTGCGCCCCTCTAGCTCGTCACAGAGTCCCAGGCTGGGCTCCCTACGTTGCACAGCAGCTCCCACTGTTATCCGTGCACACGCGGTGGTGGACGCAAGTCAATGCTACTTTCTCAGTTTGCCCCACCCTCTCCTTCCCCTGGCATGTCCACTGGGCCTTTCTCTATGTCTGCATCTCCTTTCTTCTCTGTAAATAGGTTCATAAGTGCTATTTTTCTAGATTTCATATATATGCGTTTTAATTCACTTTCACTTCCACCAGGCTTTGACTGTGCACAAATGCCTTTGACTTTCCAGGGCTGTGAAATCATAAACCTAGTCATATTCCCATTACTATAAGAAATTCAAATCATCCGTCAGCTAACTGTTTTTCTCTCTCAAATTTTGTAGTTATGAAAGACTAACAATGTTTTTTCACACTTTGCTTAAAAAAAAAATGCTTCCCAGCTGCAATGCCGTCTTCTAATTTTTAACCAAAAATACATAGAATGAGGAATAAAAAATTGCTGACCCATCTTAGACTGGCTGTGCCTGAAATAATGGCATTACTAAGATGATTCAAGTTTTATTTTCCGTAAACTGGAGGAATGAATAGCTGCAGTTGTTGCTACTCATAATTCAGAGCTGGCTGGTATTTAAAAAAAAAAAAAAGACATGTGGCATCCGGAAAATGTAATTAATTTGATGGTATAAGCCTTCATAAATTATCAAGTATTCCCAATAGCAGCCATGGAAAACTTAGAGGGAACATGAGCTGCCTTTAAATTACTTGGTTTGCTTGCACCAGAATTATTTTAAGGTGGTTGAGTTGCTGTTAGTATTAAAAGATGTTGGAATTATTGCCACCATTAATGCCTGACTCCACCTTTAAATAAGGTGATGGAGATTTGGAGTCACACACAAGTCAGCGTCAGTGTCTCAAGGCTGTCATTCTTCTCTCTAATGAACTGCAGCTTACAGAAATTAATTATGGGGGAAAGGTTGCTGTTACCCCCACCAGGAATGAAGCTTCCAGATTCCAAATCAAGTGTTGCTGGAGAAGGGGTGCAGAGGCTCCACCTCCAAAAGCTCTGCACACATTGTGCTCGTTCTGCCGTGAACAAGCAGCACGCTTGACTGCACCTCGGGAGAACAATGACTCAAGGAAGGGGCTTTTAATATTCACAATGAGTATGAAAAGCAGCCCCAGAAAGACAGGACAATTCAGTGGCTAGAACAATTTTGCAGGGTCAGAATAGAAGGTTCTGGGCCAGGGGCTCTGGGTAACCAGAAATCTACTTTTGAATACCTACATGGTATTTGCAAAATAAGCAAGGTGATAGCTGACCTTTCCAACTTGTCTGGAAAATGCATGTAAAATGTATGTTAAAATATGCATATTTTTAAATGAAAATGTAAATGCATAATTCTATCTTCTAAAATTAAATAAAAGACATTTGTTGTCTGTGAAGTATTTAGGTGAAATCTGAAGACCAACTCTCTTACCCTTTGATACTTGGTTGTTGGAGTTAAAACAAACAAGCAAACAAAAAGTTTCTCCTATTCAGAGATGAATGGCTAGCCTTGGGAAGAAGTTAATGGAATGTGTTATCCTGGAGGTATTAAGGGCTAAGCTGTCTGCTCACTATTTGTCCTTTTCTGGGAGGCTCAAGGATCTCCATGAAGTTCTAGCATTAGGTTGTTTTGAGGTCCTTTGTATTCCTGTGATTCTTTCATTATGCAATGACATTTACAAAAGGATGGGCAATTAGAAAATTAGAAGTATGAATTATGTGATTTAGGTCAAAAAGTTAAAATCATAAGAGATCATTCTCAATATCATCCAGAATGTTTTCTAAGTGGGCATAGAAGACAGAGACTAGAAATAAACCAGCCTGCATTAGAGTTTGAAGACTTCAGAATGAAACTGGCCATTTTCCAACTTCACAAGTGCCTACAGCTGACTTCGAGGCTATTTTACAGAAATATCCTCATCCTTCCACTTGCTGGAGAAGAGGGCACACAGAAGTAAATCTTGTGGATGAGTTCCTTGAGATGAGGAGCTGGGGATGAGGAACACTAATTTTAAGATTATTTATTATTAACATGCTTGCTATTCACTGGCAATATTAGAACCGTGAGAGTACAAAACTCTTAAAAAATATATTTCTAAAAATAAAAATCTCACAAATACTGACGCGAATGTTTCATGCAAAAATTTTAGTTCTACTCATTATATTTTTGCTTATGACAGTTATGTGTTAGTCACTCAGCCATGTCTGGCTCTTGGGATCCCATGGACTGTAGCCCACCAGGCTCCTCTGTCCATGAAATTCTCCTGGCAAGAATACTGGAGTGACTTGCCATTTCCTTCTCCAGGGGATCTTCACGACCCAGGGATGGAACCTGGATCTCCAGCATTGCAGGCAGATTCTTTGCCATTTGAGCCACCAGGGAAGCCCCCTATGACAATTATAAGATATATTAAATTAGATAGTAATAATAATGTCTAAAGAAAAGTCACACTTGAAATACACAAAGAATAAAAACATCCAATTGTAGAAATGCATTTCTTCTGCAAAAAGAAGACAAAACAAGGTCAAAGTGTTACCAAAGGGTCTGCCATCAGAGATACAGGTCTATTGTGATCAATCAAAGTGTACTGATGAATCATGGGTATATCTCCAACAGGATTTGCAAGCTCATGATGCTGAGAGCAGCTACTGAGGATACCTGTAGAAAATACAACCGTTTATCCGTCTACCTATTTCTGCCTATCTATCCATCTATCTATCACCTATTAGTGCCTAGACTGAGCCATTGATTTGTCAATCTATATCTATTTATTACAGTTTGTGAACCCAGTCCCCTTGACACAGGTCACTCATCAGGCATTGTGCTCCTGTCCAGCAGTTTAGAAGTTTAGTCTGAGCAGTTAGTCACCAGTGAAAACCCTTTCAGTTTGTCACAAGAAGCTCAGAAAACATTGAAAAATATTATTTAGTTTACTTTGTTTTGTTTAAATAAAACACACACATTAAATTATCAAAATTTTCTTCTCTCATTTAAAACAAAATGTCCATTTACAAACCAACATAAAGTTCAAGGAAAAGTAATAAAATGACATTTAAATAACGGAAAATAAAGGGATGCTTCTTGAGTATCATGAAGAATATAGAGGCAAAAATGCCATTTGCATCCTCTATTGGAGGAAGGGACTACCTGCTAAATGATCTTAAATAATGACACATTGACCCTGATACATATTTAGCTAAAGTAAGTGCTCAGTCACTAAGTTGTTTAAACTCTGCAATCCCATAGACTGTAGCCCACCAAGTTCCTCTGTCCATGGGATTTCCCAGGCAAGAATACTTTAATGGGTTGCCTTTTTTTTTTTTTTTAACTTTATTTTACTTTACAATACTGTATTGGTTTTGCCATACNGTAAGTGCTCAGTCACTAAGTTGTTCAGACTCTTTGCAATCCCATAGACTGTAGCCCACCAGGTTCCTCTGTCCATGGGATTTCCCAGGCAAGAATACTTTAATGGGTTGCCTTTTTTTTTTTTTAACTTTATTTTACTTTACAATACTGTATTGGTTTTGCCATACATCGGCATGAATCCACCACGGGTGTACATGTGTTCCCAATCCTGCCTTTTCCACCTCCAGGGGATCTTCCCAACCCAAGAATTGAACTGTCTTCTGTGTCTCCACTGAGCCACTTGGGAATCCCAGCGAAAATGAGTACATACAGTAAAAAATATGAAGAAAGGATTGATCAATCTACTGAAAGAAAATTTATGCAAAGAGCAAACCAGCTAAAGAAATTGCCTAAACTGCTCAAACTGGTAAAATAAGAAGATTTTGTTATTTTTTCTATGTCTCAGCTTCATTTTTATAGTTCTTCCAAAGAAGTACTTTAGGGAGTTGATGCAGATGGAAGAGAATGGATGAATTCCTCCATCCGGCATGGAACACATGAGTCACACCAGGAGTGAGAACCACAAGCAAGCCCCAGGTCAGAACTGGAGACACTCAAGTGCAAGCTCCTCATTCTACAGATAAGGACATTAACGTTCAGAGAAGCAAAAGTCATGCTTCCTAAACTTTAACATTTGTAGAAATCTTCTTAAAATCTTAAGGCTTCCCTGGTGGCTCAGACAGTAAAGAGTCTACTTGCAATGCAGGAGACCCGGGTTCAATCCCTGGGTTAGGAAGATCTCCTGGAGAAGGAAATGGTTTCCCACTCCAGTATTCTTGCCTGGAAAATCCCATGGATGGAGGAGCTTGGTGGGCTACAGTCCTTGGGGTTGCAAAGAGTTAGACACAACTAAGGTACTGACACCTTCACTTTTCTTAAAATCTAACTAAAATAATCATTCTGATCTGGTCTGGAGGGGGACTAGGATTTACATTTCTTACAAATACCCAAGTTGTTTCTGTTTCTGCTCATGGTAAAGGGCAAGAGGATTTCTGCATCTCAGTTACTAGAAGAAGTGGGGCCTGGCTTTACAAAAAAATTAACTCTCTTGTCATATATGAGTAATAGCAGTTTGAATTTAAAATTATTGATCAAACATATTTTCATTCTCCTCACTTATTTAGGTGAAAAAAACTGGATTCTGCAACAGTCTTCTGTGGGCTTTAATCCCTATTTTATCACTTATTCCTATGTGACTTTGGGCAACTTTTCTGCCTTCTCTATGTCTCAATTTCCTTGATTATAAATAGTGTTGATAATATACACTACATAGAGGTTGGGTCTTCTGGGTGGTGGTTTTATTTAACCTCAAGTAAATAACAGTGCCTGGCATGTGCTACCACTCAAAAAATGTTAGATTTACTATTAAAGAAGAATGGAGTCTGCCTGATTTGACAGGTACCAAACTTGAGGTTTAGAAGAAAAGAAGGGCAGACTCCGAATCAACATCTTTTGTTGCCACTTGTGACGCTAGGAGAGAGAAAACTTAAAAAAGCATATTATCAACTTTTTCCAGAGTGGGAAGGAAAATTGCATGTGTTGAACACTGATTTTGCCTCAGGCACCAAATGCTAACACCTTTAATTTTCTTAACAGCCTTTCTGTGGAACTACACTGTTTCAGGGGCAAAACCAAGACACACACATTAAATGACTGACTGTGAGACTCATAACTACAAACACAACAGGAGTAAGGTTTGGTCTCAGCTTGCTTGAGTCGAAAACATATGTAAGGGCACTCAGTGTGAGCCACTGGGACAGTGGTGAGGAAGAGGCTGGATCTAGCTTAGTGAGGGAAGGTTTTTGGACCTTACATGTCTCCCCACTAATACCCCGTAGATCAATCAGACATTGGTGACTGGTCAGCCAACACTTTAAAACTTGTGGGGGGACAGGACAGCACAGTATTCTCTCTCATGCCAAATATCAAGTCACTTTTCCTTTGACTGACTGAAGAATCTTTTTCTGTTCTAGATGTTAGAAAACAGAGAAAATGAATGGAAAGATTTGATATTATCCTTTCCCTCAAGGGCTTCCCTGGTAAAGAATCCACTTGCAGTGCAAAAGACCTGGGTTCGATCCCTGGGTTGGGAAGGTCCCCTAGAGGAGGGAATGGCTACCCACTCCAGGATTCCAGCCTGGAGAATCCCATGGACAGAGGAGCCTGGCGGCTACAGTCCATGCGGTCGCAAGGAGTCGGACACGACTGAGCGACTTTCACTTTACTTCAAGGGCTTCGGGGTTCTATTTGGTCTCTCTCTTTCCCATCTCTCTATTTTTCATTTTCCTTTCAAGGAACACTACCATCACATCCCCATATCAGTCTTTACTCTTGACTGAGCAGTTGCGGCACTTATTCCCTCTCTGCTGCTGCTGCTGCTAAGTCGCTTCAGTCGTGTCCAACTCTGTGCAACCCCATAGACGGCAGCCCACCAGGCTCCCCCATCCCTGGGATTCTCCAGGCAAGAACACTGGAGTGGGCTGCCATTTCCTTCTCCAATGCAGGAAAGTGAAAAGTGGAAGTGAAGTCGCTCAGTCGTGTCGAACTCTTCGCCACCCCATGGACTGCAGCCCACCAGGCTCCTCTGCCCATGGGATTTTCCAAGCAAGAGTGCTGGAGTGGGTGCCATTGCCTTCTCCATCCCCTCTCTGAGTCCCCATCAATACCAGACCCTCTCAAAAGGATTGGTGGGCAATTTAGAGTTTCCTGATTTCGCTGTAGAGATGGAAGAGAAGATTCACACTGGAAGCGCCACAGCAAGCTGCCTACAATCATCCTTCTGCGTACAGTACTACAAAGAGGGGTCGTTGGCCCCAATTCTTACCTCAGTGTAGCACTCACGTTTGCTGGTTTTACTCCTCTTTCCAAAGTCTCCTCAACCCTGCCAGTTCCCTTGAACAAAGCCACCCAGCACAAAGCCAGCTCCTTCCTCAGACTGACATGTTCACATCCACCCTAGAGCAAAGCACAGTCCTTTGCTTATCAGCCCTAGCCTGTCTCAGAAGGCAGTGGAGTGCTGCGGCAGGAAGCTTACTGGCCAGTCACAAAGTGTACAAGTAGCATCACGGTGTGCCAGACAGACACGACGCTCAAAATAAAGTCAGTATCCTTTCCCGCGTGCAGGGACTCAGTGACGGCAGGAGCTGTAGGAGCTTTGACAGGAAGACTGAAGATTGTTCAAAGGGAAAGCCTTTGTCAGGAAGAGCTTCCAGAGGGAAGAATAACTCAGCTGAAAATTACAGGACGTGGTAGAATAGCCCAAATGAGGCAATGGAGGACGGAGAGCTCCAGATATGAGGAACACCGGGGCAGAGCCCTCTGGCAGGAAAAAGCCCAACATGTTCTAATTCCGTGGTACTCCAGGGAAGGACACTTTTCCTTCCCATATCCCTTGCTCACCAACTAGCAGTTGACCGGATGTCATAAGAGACTTCAAAGCCCTCAAGAAGCCCTCCAGAGAAATATTAATCAGCCATTCTGATCCACAGAGGTACCATCTCTGAACGTTACATCATCTTTACTCTACTGACATACTTCTGTGTCTTAATGTGTATGTATAATAATTTATCCTTGGAGGTAATAGGGAGTAGAATAAGTGTCCTTGCTAAAAAGCTAGAAGACTTCATATGTGTATTTTGCTGATGTATACTGTTTGCTTAAATCACAAAGGCATATTTTTATTGTAACAGCTCAAAACACTGCTGCATACATGATTGCAATTCCAAGTAATTAACAGGATAATCAAATATATCAGGAGTTTTATTTCGAGGCCTCCATGATCTCTCAGCTCTAAAATCAACCCAAATATTCAGAAGCTTGAAAATCTGGAATTCAAAATAATTTTACATGATCGCATCATTTTTGAGTCTCAGTCGCTATCACTCCGATGCTTCTTCTTCATAAAAAGGCAAGGTAGACCAGTGATCTCTCTGTTGGCTGCCCTAGATCCACTCACTGCTGCTCTCTCTGCCCTGTACCTGTCTCACATGTAAGCTTCATAAGAATGTGGAATTCTATTTGATAAACTTTTGCTGAATTGAAACCTGTTACACTGAATATTAACATTCCCTAAGCATCAACTTTTGCTTATTAAGACTAGAGTAAGCATGAATCTCCACAGGGGCAGAAAGAAGAATTGCAACTATTCTTCAATAACAGAATGATGAAATTAGCCAAATAATATTTCACTTGCATCAAGTATCTAATTCAGCGATTTTTTTTTAAATGTGTGAATCAGCAATTCATTCAGCTGAAATAATCTCCTATTTTAATTCAAAGGTAGTACTGTTAGTACGTGAATCAGATTGTCCGGATTCCTTTAATCTTCCTCACAAAGCTTTCTTACTAAAAGAAAATTTAAATCTCTAAAATTAAAAAAAAAAGAAAAAAAAGAATGTGGAATTTTGTGAGTTTTGCTCCCTCTGGTATCTCTAGATTCTATTGCAGTGCTTGCCAAAGAATCTAACAACTGAGAATTGCAATTGCCTTGCCTTAAGTCATTAGTAAATCTAAAGGCCCTTCTCTTTACCTCTCATAGTACCCCCAAGACGCTTTTGAATAAAAATAGCCCCAAGATTTTATTCACTTTCACATGTATATAAGTGCACAGATATTCCAATCATCATTATATTGTAATGACTTTATGTTGTACTTGTCTTCTCTCTCTTTTACTGGATAATAAACTCTTGGAGAGCAAATATTTCTGATTCAATTTTGATTGCTTCTGTCACCTAGAGAACAGCACCTGGAACATCACAGACAATGACTGTTTTCCTGAATTTTTACAAGAAAACAAAAATGAGAGCTAGGGTTAATACAAAATATTTTACTTTTCTTACTGAACAGGTAACACCGTCAGCCATCCTTGCTAAAACTCTGTTGTTGCAGGTCATTCTATGTATCTGGAACACCACCGTGCTACTAAAGATTTTCATTCGGATGTCTCGGCAGCTGACACTTATATCTGCAGGCAGAAGGAGGGCCTGAAGGAGCAGTGACTGGCTTCCTTTCCATTGATTGTCCTCCAGCAGCATGACCGTTTTCTCCAGGACGGGAGGTGGCACACACATTTTGCTGCTCAGCAGGGAGTGTTGGCTTCATGCTCAGACTGTGATGCTGGTGGGTGCAGCGGAGGGAGAGCCTGTTTCCTCTGCAAAGGTTCCACTGATCACACAGAGTTCCCACGGTGCCAGTGCTAGAGAGGCCCTTGGGACTGACTCTGGCCAACTTTCTCATTTACAGGTCTCCCTTTCCGTGATGCCTGACATTTTTAAGACTGATCTGGCAAATAATCTGTGAAGACAGCTTCCATAGAAGAGGCTCATATTAAGTAACTATAAGAGGATGAGTTTATAGAGGATTTCTCTTTAGCACGTAACAAGTCATCTCATTTTATCCTCTCAATGAATGTTCCTTTCCTGTAAAGCATAGAGGTATTCCCAACCCTGTTTTCCAGCTAAAGAAACAGAAGTACATGAAACAAAATATGCTTCTGACTAAATGAGACTAAGAGCTAGGTGTTCTGATTTTCAGTTGGAGACTGTTTCACTTTAAGACTCAGAGATAAAATGATATGTTTGAAAACATAATGATAGCATTTTTTAAAGAAACCAAACATAAATAGAGGTGCAAGAATCATTTCTTACTTTCTTCAAATGGAAAAGCTAAACTTCCTATATCTGATAAGGCCCTTTCCTGAATTCTCATTCTTCCCTATTAAAAATTTTGAAAAGTCACGTTCAGAGGATTCCACTCTTAAAGGGTTCACATAAAATCTCACATGCTCTGGGACACAGGGAAGAAGTATCAATAGCAGTTTGAAGGGACCCTGAGTCAGACTCGCCTGCTGATCCTAGAGAGCCTCCTGAGAGGGGAGGCAGCTGAAGCTTACCCTGGGGACATAGACACTGGGGGCGGCCATTTGGGAACCTTGTTCTATGTGGACACTAATGTCAGGAAGCACCATTTTGGAATTCTCTCTGCAGCCTGTGAACACTGGACCTAATCTCTCCCATCCAGCACTCAGTGCCAGTGTTGGCAACACCTGACACCAAGCAACTGGTCACATGGAGACACAGCCTCACCCACCAGCAGTCCTGCTGCCATAAGATCTTCTGAACCCACGGCCACCCCCAGGGCACAGTCCTGTCCACCAGGATGTCCAGAACATGGCTTGATAACCCATTGCAAACACACCCTTCCCAGGTCTCCCAGGGCCCTGCAAGCAGAGACTCTGGGATCAGCTCTGCCTACCAGTGGGCTGGCCTTAGTCCCAGGATTAGCCTCATCTGTTACTGAGCCAGCCATCAGCCCTGAAATTCCTGGGCTCTGGCCCACCACATCAATAGGCCGTGACACTACCTCCAAGATACCTGTGGCTCTGCAACCAGAGACACCAGGACCTGGCTCTGCTTACCAATGAGCTGGCACTGGTTCTGGGACCTCCTGGGCCTCAGTCCTGCCCACCAGTGTGGTGACATAGGGCCTCTGGGCCTTGCAGCCAGAGATGCCAGGATCCAGCTTCACTCACTGCTGAGTAGACAACAGGCCTGGCCCATCCTGCTGGGTGGACACCAGCCCCAGGCCAATCACAGCGCCCAGCCCACCAACCAGCAAACCGTCAACAAACCCAAGAACCCCTGGGTCCCGGCTCTGCCTACAGCAGGCCAGCTCCATCTCTGGGAGACTTTTGGACACTCAGCCAGTGGCCCTGAAGTCTGGCTATGCCTACTAGTGAGCCAACACCAGTTTTTGGATCCCCAGATTTCTACAGCCAAAGACCCTGGAGCCTAGCTTCACCTACCAGTGAGCTAGCACGAGCTCACACACATTTTCTTTACTTCAGACTTACCTGTTGTGTTGGTCACTCAGTTGTGTCTGACTCTTTGTGACCCCGTGATGCGAATAGCCAATTCATTAGAAAAGACCCTGATGCTGGGAAAGACTGAAGGCAGGAGGAGAAGTGGATGACAGAAGAAGAGATGCTTGGATGGCATCACTGATTCAATGGACATGAGTTTGAGCAAACTCCGGGAGATGGTGAAGGACAGGGAGGCCTGTCGCGCTGTAGTCCATGGAGTCATAAAGAGTCAGACACGACTGAGTGAAGAGCATGGCTGATTCATGTTGATATTTAGCAGAAAACAACAAAATTCTTTAAAGCAATTATCCTTCAATTAAAAAATAAATACAATCAAAGTAAAAAAAAAAGCCAATCACAAAAGGTGAAAAAAGAAAGGATATATTGTACAGCACAGAGAATATGGCTAACCTTTCATAATAACTTTAAATGGAGTGTAATCTATAAAAATATTGAATCACTCTGCTTTGTATATGAAACAAACGTAATGTTATAAATCAATCATATTTTTATTAAATAAACAATTCATGAACTATGAGAAACTCTCTGTTTCAGATGAGCTGAATTGAGAGGGGTAAAGGGCTTCTTCTCCTTTGATTTTTTTCTTCTCAATATCTTTATCTGCTCACTTTGCCCACCAGTTGCATGGGGGTATCCACTACTCCCATGAGTAGGCAAGAATGCCCCAGTGGGTTGCAGGAGGTGTTTTGGGGAAAAAAATCCTTACAAGTGATTTTTTTATGCTAATTCCCTCATGGCAACCCACTCCAGTGTTCTTGCCTGGAGAATCCCAGGGATGGGGGAGCCTGGTGGGCTACCGTCTATGGGGTCACACAGAGTCGGACACAACTGAAGCAACTTAGCAGTAGCAGTAGCAGTAATTCTCTCATGACACCCCACTGGGGACCATCCACTCAAATATTGCCTTCAACTCCAGTACTCTAGTATGTTCCTAGCTGTCTTTCCTTCCAAGTGTCAAATCCTAACAGAATGATTCCATCAGTTTCTGCACCTAGATCTATTAGTGATTCTCTTACTAGCATCTCTCACTGAGATGTGAATATTTAACTTCAAATTAGTCATTACCTCTTTGATAGACACACAGGTCCATCAAACTCGGCATGTTTAAAAGTGAAATTACGACTCTCAGCCAGAAGGGGTCTAATCCTCTGCATATTCAAGTAAAAGGGAATTTACAATCAGGATACAATAAGAAAGTACACAAGCATCCAAGGACAAATCCTAAAGTGGAGTTAATAAGCAGGGATTGGACTGGAAAGTCAGGAATTAGGTTTCTTTAAGTGAGTATAATTCTACATTGTGATTTTGTTCAGTTTCAGATGCTCTTTTTCTATTCACACTTGCCTTCTTAATAACATTTTAACTTTATATTACTTTTGGTATTGGTTTTATATGTATTAAAACTCAGCATTCAGAAAACTAAGATCATGGCCTCTGGTCCCATCACTTCATGGCAAATAGATGGGGAAACAATGGAAACAGTGTCAGACTTTATTTTGGGAGGCTCCAAATCACTGCAGATGGTGATTGTAGCCATGAAATTAAAAGACTCTTGCTCCTTGGAAGAAAAGGTATGACCAATCTAGAAAGCATATTAAAAAGCAGAGACATTACTTTGTCAACAAAGGTCTGTCTAGTCAAAGCTATGGTTTTTCCTGTGGTCATGTATGGATGTGAGAGTTGGACTGTGAAGAAAGCTGAGTGCTGAAGAATTGATGCTTTTGAACTGTGGTGTTGGAGAAGACTCTTGAGAGTCCCTTGGACAGCAAGGAAATCCAGCTAGTCCATCCTAAAGGAAATCAGTCCTGAATATTCATTGCAAGGACTGATGCTGAAGCTGAAACTTCTATATTTTGGCCGTCTGATGTGAAGAATTGACTCATTTGAGAAGACCCTGATGCTGGGAAAGATTGGAGGCAGGAGGAGAAGGGATCAACAGAGGATGAGATGGTTGGATGCCATCACTGACTCAATGGACATGAGTTTGAGTAAACCCCAAAGTTGATGATGGACAGGGAGGCCTGGCGTGCTGCAGTCCATGGGGTCTCAAAGAGTCGGACATGACTGAACAACTGAAGTGAACTGAACTGAACTGAAAACACACCAGCTCAGTTAGCCTTACAATCTATGGACATTTCTGTTATTTTATCGTAAAGGAATAGCAAGGTAGGATTGGTTACTTCAGCAGTTCAGTGACCTCATTAGAGTCCAAGCTATTTCTGCCTTTCTAATCAGCCATCTTGGTGGGTCTACTTTTATCCTTAGATTAGCCCCCTCTTTGGTCACAGGATGGCTATAACTATCCCAGGTATCCAGTGGAAGAAGAGAGACTTATTTAGGTCTTTTCAAAAAAGAGGGACATTTCCAAAGAAGATCTCACTGAGACTTCACCACAAATTTGGTTAAGTCGGACTCCATATGCATCCTTAAATCAATATTTGTCTGTAATTAGAAGGATTTTGGCAATGTTTACCCATAATTCAAAGATAGTACTAGAATTAGATGGTGTATCCATTGTTTGGCAGCCAACAATGTCTGTTAAGTCCTAGAGCCAAATTTAGACCCAGTGCTGAATGATCATCTTCCAGTTGTCAACTGGAGTCCAATGACCTCTCTGCTCTTATTTTATACCATTTTATACCATTCTTTGGAGAAGGCAATGGCACCCCACTCCAGTACTCTTGCCTGGAAAATCCCATGGATGGAGGAGCCTGGTAGGCTGCAGTCCATGGATGCGGGGGGTCCAGCCTCCGTGGGGGTCCAGGGGTCTGGCAGGATGAACGGCGTTGGTGGAGAACAGAGACTGGCCTCAAGGACACAGCCAATTAAGCACAATTAATCACAATTAAGCACGGAGACTGGCCTCAAGGACACAGCCGATTTTATTGACAGAAAACGAAGGAGACTGGCCTCATGGACACAGCCGAATCCACTGACCGGAGACTGGCCTCAGGGACACAGCCAATTTAATGAATCCTAATCTTAAAACTCTTTTCTAGACTCTATATACTTTTTTTAATATCAATTATTAACGATAGACCATCATTTTTCCTGCTTTCTTGTGACTAGGTAACAACCTGTTTTCTTTCTATTTCCCTGACTCTTTGGGGAAAATTTCAACAAAGTCAGTTTGGATACAAAGTCTTCTTGCCCTTTTGGGCTGGAACAATAATCAGTTTAAGCGTTCTGTTTTCTTCTACACTCCTTAGGCGGCCTTTCCATTCTTCTGGTCTCGCTGCTGCCCCTCTTGTTTTTTCTCTCAGATCAAATATCAGGTGATTTATTTACAGGTTTCAGCAGGTGTCCAAGCGGTAACCATAGTTTCCTTCCTACATTCTACTCTTACATACAATAGCAGTTTCAGTGATTTTTTTTTTACATTAATTCTCATGAAAGCAGAACAATCATGTTTTGCACAGACAGTTAATTATTAATAGTAGCTCACATTATTCTTAACTAATATCTAAATCTGTTTTCTACAACTAGAGCACTCCCGGGTGCCCCATGAGTAAGGTATGAGGAATTCAGAAGCAGCTCAGCAGTTATTACTGGCCAGAAAATATTATAGACCCATTTATGATCAAAAGCTTATTTTTACTACCTTATTTCTCTTAAATTCTGCCAGTTCTTCTAAGCCAGCCGTATATACGCCGGCTGGGAACTCGTAGAGCATCAGGGTGCATTTTATTATTGCATTCATGTGCATTTATAACTATTCTATAATCATTAGGGCCTCTCCTAACCCAAGCGGGTCTGAGAGGGTCAAATCAAGATATGCCAAAGGTTACATATTTACAAAAGGACTTCATCCCAGGCCCCATGCTAACCCAGATCCCTGGGGGCAGTGTTAGTCTCGACGACCGCTGCAGTTTAGCAGCCGTTTAAGATTTCATTGAGGCTGTACTAGGAAAATCAGAACAATCAGTACCAAGAAGCAAAGCGATGCAAAGTGAGGGGTCATGCTACTGGTCGAGGTCCTCGAGTGCATCTGGATGGCCTGGCCTCTTTGGGCCGGGTCACCTCAGCCCGGAACTTTGTCACGGGTGGATTTTCTCTCAGAGCCGCTCCCGACAATACACGTTTCTCAGGAAGCAGATAAGGTGGTCTGGAATTCCCATCTCTTGAAGAATTTTCCAGTTTGTTTTGATCCACACAGTCAAAGGCTTTGGTATAATCAATATAACAGAAGTAGAGTTTTTCTGGAACTCTCTTGCTGCTTCTGTGGTCCAACACATGTTGGCAATTTGATCTCTGATTCCTCTGCCTTTTTCTAAATCCAGCTTGAACATCTGGAAGTTCATAGTTCATGTACTGTTGAGTCCTCTCGGAGAATTTTGAGCATTACTTTGCTAGCATGTGAGATGAGTGCAGTTGAGTGGTAATTTGAACATTCTTTGGCATTGCCTTTCTTTGGGATTGGAATGAAAACTGACTTTCCAGTCCTGTGGTCACTGCTAAGTTTTTTAAATTTGCTGGCGTATTGAGTGCAGCACTTTCATAGCATCATCTTTTAGGATTTGAAATAGCTCTACTGGAATTCCATCACCTCCACTAGCTTTGTTCATGGTGATGCTTCCTAAGGCCCACTTGACTTCACATNTATATATTTCCTTTTCTCCTTTGCTTTTTGCTTCTCTTCTTTTCACAGCTATTTGTAAGGCCTCCTCAGACAGCCATTTTGTGTTTTTGCGTTTCATTTTCTTGGGGATGGTCTTGATCCCTGTCTCCTGTACAGTGTCACAAACCTCTGTCCATAGTTCATCAGGTACTCTTATCAGATCTGGTCCCTTAAATCTAATTCTCACTTCCACCGTATAATCATAAGGGATTTGATTAGGTCATACCTAAATGGTCTAGTGGTTCTTCCTTCTTTCTTCAATTTAAGTCTGAATTTGGCAATAAGGAGTTCATGATCTGAGCCACAGTCAGCTCCCGGTGTTGTTTTTGCTGACTGTATAGAGCTTCTTCATCTTTGGCTGCAAAGAATATGATCAGTCTAATTTCAGTGTTGACCATCTGGTGATGTCCATGTGTAGAGTCTTCTCCTGTGTTATTGGAAGAGGGTGTTTGCTATGACCAGTGTGTTCTCTTGGCAAAACTCTGTTAGCCTTTGCCCTGCTTCATTCTGTACTCCAAGGCCAAATTTGCCTGTTACTTCAGATGTTTCTTGACTTCCTACTTTTGCATTCCAGTGCCCTGTAATGAAAAGGACATCTTTTTTGGGTGTTAGTTCTAAAAGCTCTTGTAGGTCTTCATAGAACTGTTCAGCTTCTTCAGCATTACTGGTTGGTGCATAGACTTGGATTACCGTGATATTGAATGGTTTGGCTTAGAAATGAACAGAGATCATTCTGTCGTTTTTGAGGTTGCATCCAAGTACTGCATTTCGGACTCTTCGGCTTGGTGCAAGTTCTAATTATTCCATTCTTTGAAACATTGTATAGTTTTGCTCTTCCTTTCTGTAGATCTCTCCTTTAGTTCCTCATCCTTGGGATTTTGATTCTTATTTGCTATTTATCTTTGTTTCCAGGCTAGTGTGAGCATTCTTTGAGCCTCTGTTGATCTCTAAAGGAGACAAAGACTGTCTTTTCTTTCTTCCTTTCTTTCTTTTTTGGGATTTGTTTTGGTCTTAGAACTTTTATCTTTGGATTTGAGTCAGAACTGTTGTCCTTATGGGCACCTGCTTCACTGCTTTGGCTCAGTAGGTTCTTCCCTGAGCTTTTCCCTGGATAAAAAATGGTTGATTGTTCTGTGCACTCTATATTCTGAGAGGACCTGCTTTACCCCAGATTGTTCGTCTTGTGTTTTTCTGTCTTTTTGTTCTCAGGTTCCTTGAGTGGACCGTTTATCTCTTAATCCTCAGATTCTTTATTGTTTCATTCTGTGTACTTTGCATTTTTTCCCCTAAAATTATTCCCAACTACTTGAAATTCTGTCTTCTACTATTATAAGTCCATCTGACCCAATCTGATTTTCTGTCTTCTCAGTAGGAGTCACTGAATCTTTTCTCAGAAATTATGATACACAGACACACACACACACACACACACACACACAGTTAAGACCAATCCCCATTTTATGTGAACTGGCCTTTGTTTTCCTGTGAACTGTAAAATACCTCAGACCCTCAGATTTACATTTAAACCCATCTACTTTTGATTACTTTTGATTCACTTTCTGAGTATCCCTTCAGCTCATAGTATCTTTTGGGGGCAATGGTTTTTATGTTTCTTAAAATTTTTAAGTTATCTCTTTGTTTTTGGCTGTGCCGTGCCTTTGTTGCTTTGTGTGGGTTTTTCTCTAGTTGTGGTAAGCAGGGACTCAACTTTTTGTTGAGGTACGCTGGCTTCTCACTGTGATGGCTTCTCTTGTTGCAGAGCACAGGACCAGGGGCGCTCGGGCTTCAGTAGTGGTGGCACACAGGCTCAGTAGCTGCCAAGCTGCCAGGCCCGAGAGCGCAGGTTCAATAGTTGTGGCACTCAGGCTTTGTTGTTCCGTGGCACGTAGACTCTTCCTGGGTCAGGGATCAAACCCCTGTCCCCTGCATTGGCAGTTGGATTCTTAACCACCAGGGCATCAGGGAAGCCCTGTTTTTTGTTTGTTTTTTTTTTAGTGAAGTTTCAAAACAGGTGATATGGGCTGTCATATTCTTGTTTGGAGGAAATTTCCTTAGGCTCTCTTCTGTAGTTTATCAAGGAAAAAATTAAACTAGATAACATAATGTCTTTGTCATGAGACTCTTTTTTTTTGAAAACTTCATTATGAAGTTTTTCAAATATAGAGAAAAGTTGAAAGATTGAATGTCACCATTTGGCATATTTGCTTTATCTCTCTATGTTCATGCTTTTTATTTTTCTATTTTTTGGCTGAACCACTGACACGGTATTTTGTCCTTTAAAACTTAAGCATGACTGTATCCCTCTACTCTTCTGTCTATTCATTGTATTAATTTTTGAATGTTTGATATTGAAACTCCAACCTTAATTTATCTATCACCCCCAAATAATTGTAATATGCAGTAGAACTGTATGTAACTTTGCTCTGTTTTCCAAGTATATAAATATTATCATTTTTTTCATAATTCAAAAAATAAAAAACAGAAAAAAGAAGTCAAATAGTAATACAGAAGTACCAACTAAGAAAAGGCATGCATCTCCTAAGAATATGAATATTCTCCTAATATTCACAGTATCATTGTCATATCTCAGAGAATTTATAACAATTTCATATCAGCTAATATTCAATTCATATTCAGATTTAACAGCTGTCCTAAAAATGTATTTCATAGTTCCTTTTTTTAAAAACATAAACTAATCAAGGCTTATGTTTTGCTTTATTATGTCACTTTTAATCTAGAATAATCACTGCCTTTTTTCTTTATGTCATTGATTTGTTGAAGTATTCAGGCCTATTGTGTTGCAGAATATTCCGTATTCTAAATTTGTCTTATTGTTTTCTCAGGGTTGTTTAGCTTGTTCCGTTATCCTTTATCCCTTTCTCCAGGGCTCCTATAAACCACAAGTTGGGTCTAGAGGCTTGATTAGATTCAGATTAAGCATTTTTGGCAAAGATTCATAGGTGATATTTGTGTACAACATATTGCATCATATTGCATCACATTAGGAGGCACAGAATGTCAGACTGCCTTAGTGGTGCTAGTTTTGCTAATTGCTGCCACATCTCAGTTATTAAGGTGCATTTTCCCCTTGGCAGTTAGTAAGTCACCTGCAGGGTGATCACGAGTGTAATGGTTTTAGCATCCACTGATAATCCTGCTGGCATCTGTAACTATATTGGGTATTACAAAATAGTGATTTTCTAATTCTGTTATTTAATCTTTATTAGCTGACTTTCATCTTTGGACAAGAGCTTTTCTTCTCTCTTATTTAAAAAAAATTAAATTTACTTTTTGGCCACAGCACGTGGCATGTGGGGTCTCAGTTCCCCAACTAGGGATCGAACCTGTATCCCCTGCACTGGAAGCGCAGAGTCTTAACCACTGCACCTCCAGGGAAGTCCCCTCTGATTTTCTGTTTTTATGAGTCTCTGTAGACTCATGGATTTTTAGTTATTCAAAGTGTTAGTCAAGTTCTGTTGTTAATTCTGATATTCAAATTGTGCTGAATCTGGCCCGTAATAGCCCTTGCAAGCTGCTTCCTGCTGTGTCTTCTTGACAGGGCTCCGTTAGTCTCTGAGTGCTTCCATTCTGGCGTAAACAGCCCCAGCTTACTTTGTACTTGTTCTGCCCTGGGCCTGGAATCAGCTGTTTTCTTCAGGGAGTGCTAGACTATTCCACTGACACTGGGGGTACCTACTTATTGTTTCTTGGGTGACATTGCTTCTAGGCTCTTTGAAGGCAAGGAAGTAGATAAAAAAATTTTTTTAAAGGAAATCATTATTTCATAGTGAAAGTGAAGTAGCTCAGCTGTGTCCGACTCTTTGCGACCCCGTGGACTGTAGCATACCAGGCTCCTCCCTCCGTGGGATTCTCCAGGCAGAATATTGGAGTGGGTTGCCANACATTGCTTCTAGGCTCTTTGAAGGCAAGGAAGTAGATAAAAAAATTTTTTTAAAGGAAATCATTATTTCATAGTGAAAGTGAAGTAGCTCAGCTGTGTCCGACTCTTTGCGACCCCGTGGACTGTAGCATACCAGGCTCCTCCCTCCGTGGGATTCTCCAGGCAGAATATTGGAGTGGGTTGCCATTTCCTTCTCCAGATGATCTTCTCGACCTAGGGATTGAACTTGGGTTTCCCGGATTGCAGGCAGACACTTTAACCTCTGAGCCACCAGGGAAGCCCTAGTTCATAGTAGTATTTCCAATTCAAATTTAGCACTACAGAGCTTTTTTTTTTCTTGACTTTTACTTTATACTTATATAATTTTTTACATTGCAAATTCTAGATTTTAATAGCATTTATAAACGTTATTTGTTTTATCCTGCAGTATAACAAATTAGTTTCAAAATAATGCAACTATTACTATAATAATAAACTTCTGTATATCTGCTGATGGAAGTTTAAGATTTCCTTACAGTTCCTTTTCCCTTGACTATATCTCACTAGGCTGTATACTATATAGTCAGAATACAGTTTTTAAAAGTTGGTGGAATAATTCCTTTCTCTATGCTTCAGTTCAGTTCAGTTCAGTCATTCAGTCGTGTCCTACTCTTTGTGACCCCATGAATTGCAGCACGCCAGGTCTCCCTGTCTATCACCAACTCCTGGAGTTCACTCAAACTCACATCCATTGAGTCAGTGATGCCATCTGGCCATCTTATCCTCTGTCGTCCCCTTCTCCTCTTGCCCCCAATACCTCCCAGGGTCAGAGTCTTTTCCAGTGAGTCAACTCTTCGCATGAGGTAGCCAGAGTACTGGAGTTTCACCTTTAGCATCATTCCTTCCAAAGAACACCCGGGACTGATCTCCTTTAAAATGGACTGGTTGGATCTCCTTGCAGTCCAAGGGACTCTCAAGAGTCTTCNCATCCTTCCAGGTCACCACAGAGAACCGAGCCGACCTCCCTGGGTTACGCAGCCGCTTCCCACCACCTGTCCATTTCACACAAACACTAGTATGTATACGTCAATGCCACGCTCCAGCTCATCCTCCCCTCCCCGTCCCCCATCTCCCACGTCCACGTCTGTTCTCTGTGTCTGCAACTCTATTCCTGCTCTGCAAATAGGCGCATCTGTACTCAGCCACAAAATGGGATGAAACTGGGTTGTTTGTACATGTAACAGACCTAGAGTATGCTATACAGAGTGAAGTAAGTCACAAAGGGAAAATAAATATTGTATGTTAATTCATATCTATGAAATGTATAAAAATGCCATTTCTTAATTCTGTGACTCGAGGCTTTCAAATCTGTGACTTTGCCCCTGGAACAAATTAAAATATAAAAGGTGATTGCTTCAGTTAACTCTCAGTTCCCACTCCAGTATTCTTGCCTGGACAATCCCCATGGACAAGACGAGCCTGACTGCATGCAGTCCATGGGGTCACAAAGAGTCGGACATGACTGAGCGACTAAGCACAACACATTCTTGAGAATGGGAGAGTGTGGATTAAAGAAACCCACAGATAATCCAAAAATATCTCCCATAGCCCTGGCTCTGGGGAAGAAGCTGATGGATGGATTGCTGTAGGGTGTTAATCTTGCGCCTAAACTGGACTGCTAATTGTTGAGTCAGGCTTCCAGGACTCGATTCACATGCAGAACAGAGATTTTGGAAGTATTCTGTTGGGAAGTGTACTGTTATCTATTTCTGTATAAAAAAAACTATCATCAGTTGAGTGGTTTAACAATATATATTTATTATCTCACAGTTTCTGTGAATCAGATATTTGGGCACAACTTTCCTGGGTCTTCTGCATCAGGGTTGCCCACAAGCTGCAATCAAAGTGTCAGCTAAGGCTGAGGTTTCATCTGAAGACTCAGCAGAGTAAAGATCTGTTTCATTGGCAGGATTCAGTTTCAGAAACGCTGTCAGACTGAGGATCCCAGTTCTTTTCATGNTGGGCACAACTTTCCTGGGTCTTCTGCATCGGGGTTGCCCACAAGCTGCAATCAAAGTGTCAGCTAAGGCTGAGGTTTCATCTGAAGACTCAGCAGAGTAAAGATCTGTTTCATTGGCAGGATTCAGTTTCAGAAACGCTGTCAGACTGAGGATCCCAGTTCTTTTCATGCTGTCAGACTGACAGTCTTATATCTTTACTGGCTGTTAGCCAGTTCAGTTCAGTTCAGTTCAGTTCAGTTCAGTCACTCAGTCGTGTCCGACTCTTTGTGACCCCATGAACCGCAGCACACCAGGCCTCCCTGTCCATCACCAACTCCTGGAGTTTACCCAAACCCACGTCCATTGAGTTGGTGATGCCATCCAGTCACCTCATCCTCTGTCATCTCCTTCTCCTCCTGCCCTCAGTCTTTCCTAGCATCAGAGTCTTTTCAAATGAGTCAGCTCTTCACATCAGGTGGCCAAAGTGTTGGAATTTCAGCTACAACATCAGTCCTTCCAATGAACACCCAGGACTGATCTGCTTTAGGAAGGACTGGTTGGATCTCCTTGCAGTCCAAAGGATTCTCAAGAGTCCTCTCCAGCACCACAGTTCAAAACATCAATTCTTCTGCCCTCAGCTTTCTTTATAGTCCAACTCTCACATCCATACATGACCACTGGAAAACCATAGCCTTAACTAGATGGACATTTGTTGACAAAGTAACGTCTCTGCTTTTGAATATGCTGTCTAGTATATTCAATATGATGTCTAGTGTTGGTCAAAACTTTCCTTCCAAGGAGTAAGTGTCTTTTAATTTCATGGCTGCAGTCACCATCTGCAGTGATTTTGGAGGCCCCCAAAATAAAGTCTGTCACTGTTTCCATTGTTTCCCCATCTATTTCCCATGAAGTGATGGGACCGGATGCCCATTCTAGTTTCTTGTTGTGTTGGCCTTTCCATGTGACAAGTTGCTTCAATAAAGCATGCAAGGCAAGAAAGCAGTGGAATCTGCTGGCAAGATGGAAGTCTTGCCAGTTTGTAGCATCATTCTGTGGCCTTATCAGGGGAGTGACAACTCCTTACTGCATTCTGTTGATTAGACAGAACCCATTACATCTAGCGCTCACTCAGACATGAGTGAGGAAGCTATTACACTTAGACATGAAGGAGATTGGCATTCTTGGAGCCAGTCTTATCTTCTTGCCTCAGGTTGGTTGAGGATAGAGAGACTAGGATAGGAGAAGTGCTGTGTATCTGCCCTGGATAGTGGTTTCTGGACCCAGGCGCAGGTTTTGTGATGATACCCTTAGTAGGCTAAAATTAGAAGAATTGTTTTCACCCATAACAATTCAAGGAAACGAGAGGTGTGGCTTTTTCTCCTATGTGAGAGTAAGTGATGCTTGGTGGGAGTAAAGGGTAGGCTCCTCTTTTCTACACATAACACAAAATTGGCTTGTCCTCACAGCATCTGTGTTCTTTGTAATAAGAGTTCAGATAGTGGAGCTTTGCCGCTCCAAGTGTTTGAACTACGAGGAGTAATGTGAGTATGTATCTCTGGGTTTTTTTTGCAGCTGTAAAAGGGAATGTTGAACGTTACAGCAATGGGTGAGTCTTGTCTGTTTGAGCAGCGTGGTGCCTACTGGATACACAGCTGAACCCTAAATTATTCTAAGGAACTGTTTACCAGTTCTATTTCTTACCCTCCTTTCTTCATTTGACTCAGTGATCAGGCTCTCAGGAGGCTTTAAACATCCTAATTTGTATGTAAAAATAATACAGTCAAATATAAGTTAATTCTCTAAGCTTCAAAGCAGAAGGTTTGATGAGGAGGAGCAGCGGCTAACCTAACCTCTAACCTATATCCAGAGATATGTTTTGAACGGTGCACATGATGCTCACGCATTATTTTGGATGGGTAAGTGGATGTCTCAACACATTAATCCTAAACTTTGAGAGCAAAATTTAAAGTATTTCCCTTTATCCATGCACATAGTAGATGACCCAAAGAGCATGTGTGTTGATGTTCATCAAATAACACTAAGCCAAAGAATACAGAAAAAGAAGTGGAAATAGAGAAAAAGAAATGTGAGGAAGAGGTTTTATTTCCACCCCCCCCCGATAATCCTTATCAGATCTCTTCTGAAAGATATACTGCAAGTATCATTGCAAAATGTTCATACCGTTTGTTTCTTTTGAACAAAGCACCTCAGACTCTTCATAGAATGACGGTAAGAGCAATAGGAGACAGACATGTCAGCTTTGTCTACTGAACTGGCCTGAAAATTTATTCCGTAAATAGTTTTATAATGAGCTTATGATGGACTATTTTCTTTGAAAACCTAGAGATTTCAGGATGGTGCTTCAGTACCACCTTATGTCTAATATTTATCAAAACAGAGAGACTAAAGGATTAAAATGTCTAAATTTTATCACACATTTCTGTCTGCTGGCAAGACTATAGAGCAGTTGTTAATATTGAAAATGAGATGAAAGATGTTCTAAATTTATCTTATCAGCCCTGTCTTTCAACAGAATGATAGTTACTTGACACTATCACATAGCTTTTCAGCCAGTTGAAACCAAGTCTGAGAAGATACAAATTCTTCCAGAAGACATGGCTCAGAAATATAGAGTGATGCCAAATGAAACAGATAAGTGTTCGCTTACCTGGGGACCATATTTTGATTATACTGTGGTGCAAATGCAAAAAAGAAAACCCAATGTTCCCATGAGTTTTAAAATCATACTTAAAAGATCTCAGATGGAAACCATACATCTTTCCAATATCCACATATAAATTAATATGTGCCATCTGCGTTACATCTGGCAACATAAAAATGTTGTCTTATGAACACTAAAGGTGTGAGAACCATCAGGCAGATCCAAGTTGATCTGGCACATTTGCTCACAAAGAAGACAGTTCTTATTGTGGTAAGATTTAGCTTAGAAATGGAAGCTTAAGAACTCATCCCAATACACACAGTTTTACCAAAAACAAAGAGATGAGTTACATTAATATTAATGACACGAAATGATGTTCTATATTAGAAGATTATAAAGAGGAGTGACTTTTGGGAAAAAAAAACTCTATTTGAATCTTTTTATCAGGATAATTCCTACACATTTCAGAAATATAATATTGTATATAGAAATTGTGATTCTCCTAAATAAGAACGTCAAAGTTGAATCCTTAGTCTGTGTGCACGCAGGTCTACGCTCAATGATATATGAAAGTTTGTGTGTGTGTGTGAGTTGCTTCAGTTGTGTCTGACTCTTGGTGACCCCATGGACTATAGCCCACCAGCCTCCTCCATCCATGGGATTCTCCAGGCAAGAATACTGGAGTGGGTTGCCATTCCTTTCTCCAAGGGATCTTCCTGACCCAGGGATTGAACCTACATTTCTCACATCTCCTGCCTTGGCAGGTGAGCTCTTTACCACCTCTGCCACCTGGGGAGGCTTAAGAAAGTCTGATACATACCAATATGTAGTATACACTGACCATTGCTCTAAAAGTTCCAACTTCAACAGTTACCTTTATACTTTAATATCAACATTAAGAAAAGTGTTTAGTATGCTGGCTATTCCTTACTGTTGTTTGGGAAACATCATATATAAACAGGTTACTAAAATGAAAGCAAAGTTCTTTCCAAATTAATATATGGCTCTCATTTATTAGGTGACATTGAGGTTCAAAGTTAATATACTTAACTAGCTCAGTTGGTAAAGAATCTGCCTGCAATGCAGGAAACCCCGGTTCAATTCCTGGGTCAGGAAGATCCTCTGGAGAAGTGATAGGCTACCCACTCCAGTATTCTCGGGCTTCTCTTGTGGTTCAGCTGGTAAAGAATACACCTGCAATGCAGAGACCTGGGTTCGATCCCCGGGTTGGGAAGATCCCCTGGAGAAGGGAAAGGCTACCAACTCCAGTATTCTGGCCTGGAGAATTCCATGAACTGTATAGTCCATGGGGTTGCAAAGAGTCAGACACGACCAAGCAACTTTTACTTTCAAGAAACTTTATTCAGTAAGAACAAGTAGATAAAGAATAAGCAGATCCTTGATTTGATATGCAAAGGGTGTTAATTAATCCTGATTTTCCACCAGTGCTGGTGGGAATACATTAGAATGAAGATTAAAAATAATAACTGTGACCATATTTATAACTGAATAGGTGAAGTGAGAAAAACAATAAAATCAAATAATAGAATACGCTCAGTTTCCTTAGTCTGAAGGCTGGAAGAAAATCAACCTGCTGGTCCATGCCTTAGAAGCAGCCCTGAATAGCCAGCTGGAAATGTGCTCTTTCCTGTAGGGGTGGAGGGTAGGGTAGAGAGAGCAAGAAGGAGGAAGACTGCTGGGAGAAGCTGAGCACAGAGCTCCAGTGCTCCCCTTAGTTGTGGGTCTGGCTGCATTTCTGGGATCCTCGGCAGGATGCTCAAGCCAAGCCAGGCTGCTGCGTGGGGTCACCAGTCACTCCATGCACTTCCTTTTCCTTTCTCTCTCCAATATTTTCATGCAGGTCAGATCCATTTAAGATGAGAAAGAAGTGAAACACTAAAAGAAGAAGAAGTAAAAAGAAGTAAAGGAAAAAAAGAAGTAAACAAGGGTTATCAGGAGGAGACTGTTTCCTGTCAAGAGGAAGGATAGGGCAGGCCGGAGGAGGAGCCCAACTGGTAGGTACCATGAATAGAAAGGCTTAACAGGATTAGCATTTTATCTAAAATAAAACATATATCAGAGGATGATCAGGTTATGAAAATCTTAATTCTAAGACATTGGAGAGCAATAACTGTCTACCCAGTCTCCATGTTCTTAAATACCAGGTTCCTTTTAAAAGGCATTTCTGCCATTGCGATTTGACATCCAAACTATACCTGCTGGAAAACCAGCTAAATCTGTCTTCTTAACCTAAAGAGCAAGGAATATCTCTGAAGTTACAGAAGCAGCCTCTTCAGGTGCGAAGAGATTGAAGAGTTTTGGATATATGGAAATCTCTTCTCGTGCATTTTAACAAGCAAATATAAAAATCCTGGCAGTGCACACAGAGGCCTGAAATCATGTAGCCCTGCAGGCTCCTCTGTCCATGGGATTATCCTGCTAAGAATGCTAGAGTGATTGCTATTTCCTTCTCAAGAGGATCTTCCCAACCCAGGGATCGAATTCGTGTCTACAGTGGCTTCTACATTGGCAGGTGAATTCTTTCCTGCTGAGCCACCTGGGAAGTCTTTACCCTTCTCTGCACAGAATGAGAAAGGCATACTAGCTGAAAATAAAAGGAAGCATGCAAACACTGTCAATAGTAGGGGATGTGTTTGTGATATGTTAAATAATCCACCTATATATCAGATGGTTATAAAGCTCTCCCGGTTTCCATTTCCACATACACACCCGCGTCCCTCCTACACAAACACACAGAGATTTGCTTCATTAGGCAAGAAGTGCGGAATACCAGCCTTTTTAAAACGTGTGTATTTTTCTCTGTTTTTAGAATGATGTTATTTTTGAGGGACACACGTTCAGAGCCTAGGCAGCTGAACCAGCTCACAAAACAAACACAAGTAAGTAAATGAGCTGTTCACATTTGCACCCCAAAATGATTTTGATATTAAAGGGAAAGTTGTAATAACAATGAACTAAGTTATAATAGCTATTAATATGCTGAGGATTTTGATGTTCACTGAGTTCTTATAACGACCCAATGACTAGTATAAGGACTGCTGTTTTAAGGATGCAGAAGTCAAGGTTCAGTGGAACTAATGGAACCTTTACACAACAGTGAAGCAGTCGCCAAATCTGAACACAATTTCGTCTCTTTCTAGATTCTCTTTTTACACTATAATATGTTTCCTCCTTAATCATCCAAAGAACAAGTTCAGTGATTTTTTTAAAAAAAATCACTTTCTCACTTTTTGCTCCAAATCGACCTCTTCCCACACTGTCAGCTTTACTGATACCCTTGTCCCAGGGCTTGCTCTGGCCCTGGTGCATATTCAAGGACTCACTGACTTCCAGCGCACATCAGAGCCACTCAAATAAGTAGGAGAGTCATTATTCTAATGAACGAGAAGTTCAACAATCAGACCAAAGAAATACTCCATTGGAAAAACTTTCAAGAACCAGTAATCTATGCAGATTTCTTAAAAGTCCGCCTCAGCGTTTCCCCTTTCTACCCGCTTGAATGGGTGTCAGGTGGAAAGAGCAGCCATCAGTACATAGAGTAGTGACTTTTAAAAATTACCTTTTGAAACACAGATCATTGGAAATGCTATTGCTACTCCTCCTCCTTTCTCTTTTTGCTGAGGGTGGTATGCATAGCCGTGTGAATTATCTAAGACTCTGAGGGAGGGCTCACAGGTGAACCTGGCTGGGCGGAACAAAAGCTTCCCAAGCTTGTTGTTACGCAGTCCTCTCTAGAAGCCTTCTCAGATACTGTTATCTCCTTCTAAATCAGCATCTCTGCGCTTTCACTATACATGTTAAAGGGAGAAGGAAAAAAACTAGGAGACATGCCCTTTTCATCCAAACATTTGGTGCTTATTTAGAGAGTACCGGTTGAGTGTTGCGCCCCTGCCAAGTTAGGGAATACAAAGAGAATCAGGCCAGGTTGCTACATTTGAGGAGCTTACAGCCTAGTGGTCTTTTATGCTCTTTTTCTTATACACACGCCAGTGGTTGAACTGGCGTCTTCAAGCTGGGCTATGCGTTATGAGCTGCAACGGTTAATTCTGTGAAAGAAAGGGCAGCCTGGCAATTCCAAATTAAGACACAGAGGACTTGCAAACCCAAGCTAAATAAATGTTCTAGCTCCAGCACACTGAGAAATCAAGAATCATGCCCTAAACATCAAATTGCCATCTCAATGCTGGTGTATGCTTAGAGCGTCGAGTGCAAAGGATCGACTTTTATCAGTATTACCCATTTGTACAGAGACTATTCCAATAGCTAAATTCTCCCAAGTTTAATCTGGCCCCCTCACTATCACCTTTAACTATATCTCTAGACAATTTGTATAGTGTTTCTCATGCAAATTCCCTCATTAGAAAATGAGGTATCCCTCCAAGAATTGATCCAGTCTCCTTCTCTGCCTGCAGCCGATAGCTTTTTACTTCAGGCCACATACTACTTTCTTCGCCCACATGTAACATGCACCGTCACAGTGAAACAGAATCTCTGACTGTATGAATGTCAAAACATTGCTAATGTGGAATCCAGCCTCCCGAGTTTGCTCTGAGCACAGCTACTGCAAACTCCAACCTATTTTATCACTCTGTCTTCTTGCTGGATTTAGCAGCTTCATAATTCCACGCCTCTGTCAGTGAGACCTTCATTATGCAGACTTCTAAACATTTTAGTTGTGGAAAGAATAAACAACATATTTAGTACTAATGAGGTGAGATATTGCTTTTTTATTTGCATTACTGTTTAATGATTGTGATATCTGCAGCACTTTGAGCTCTGGGAGCTTGTTTTGATTGATGCAATTTTTCTTACAGACACCTAGTTACTTACACTGCACAGTTTGTCTCATGTTTGGAATGTGTGGCTTCAGAATTACAGCGAAATGAAGTGCCCATCTTCCACTCACCATGGTTGCTATACAGGTAATAATACTACTCATTCTGTTTATGTGTCAGCATAAACATTGAAATAGAGTGTTCTCCAACCAGAAAAATGTAATCATAACATTTTTTTCTGGCCTTTTTCTCCTCCCCTTTGCTGTACAGTGGCTGTGAAATCACAGTAACTTAACACTTTTTCGCTGACCCTGCTGTTGCTGCGAAGTCGCTTCAGTCGGGTCCGACTCTGTGCGACCCCATAGACGGCAGCCCACCAGGCTCCCCCATCCCTGGGATTCTCCAGGCAAGAACACTGGAGTGGGTTGCCATTTCCTTCTCCAATGCATGAAAGTGAAAAGTGAAAGTGAAGTCGCTCAGTCGTGTCCGACTCTTAGCGACCCATGGGATTTTCCAGACAAGAGTACTGGAGTGGGGTGCCATTGCTTTCTCCGTCACTGACCCTAATTCATCCTAATTTTCTTGCCTCAAAGTGTTATGCAAAGTTTATCTACTTAAATGTTATTTAGTGCCATCTTGTAAGATAAAGTTAAATATATGCCGTGTTTACTCAAAGCTAAGCGTGGCTGATGGCAGCAACTTCTGGTCTCTAAATGGAGAGAGTTCAAGAGTAACAGGATAATTACGGAATTAACTTCAGGACAGGTCAAATGCAAAGGCAAAGTGAAAGAGAGAGACTTTGTGTCCCGGCAGTGCCGAATTTGAATCCCAGCTGTGTTATTTAGTAAGCAACCTTGTGGTAGCAACTTAATTTGATATATAGGTTTTTAATCAATAAAAGAAGCTTCCAAAATATCAACCTCTGATTCCTAAAATTACATTGTAGAGAGGCCTGGTGCATATCAGGCCCTTGATACATTTTCTCCATTATTACTGTTGAAACACACCAGAATAAGTCAGGTATATAGACAGTGATTAACCCTTTGTAGAAACATAGAGTGTGGCTTGAGCTGAGTATTCATAAGACCAAAGAGCAGTTTTTCTTTCCATGTTTAATCTCTGAACTGTGAAAGCTTAGGTTACTCTTCATCCACGCCCGAACCTTAGTATGCCTAGGGGACATTACAGAGTCTCTCAATTTTTCCTCTAAGAGTGGTGAAGGGATCTATCCCTTCAGGCAGTCCTCAAAGACAATTGGTGCCCTGCAACATGGTGAAGTTGTAACTGCTGAGCCCCAGTGGAGCATGCTAGCCTAGCAGAGATCCTTGTCCAAAGGAGGGAGTAACAAAGGCTTAGAATTAAGGTGGGAAACTTGGGGAACCCTTCATTCAACAGACACCCTTTTCTAATGCCATTCAGAACACTAAGTACGCTGTGTGAACACCTAGCTCTGAATCCTGATTCTGTCACTCACCAGTCTATAAAAGAAATCTCTGTCTTGTTTACACAAAACAACTGCTGTGTGACTCACATGGGTAATGTAATGGCGCCTGCTTAGCAAATTCCAAAGTGCTTTATATACTCTCTAGCTGAGATGTATAAAATAAGATACTACTCAATTAGCAATTCAAGTTTACTTTATGGTTTTACTGGACTGGTAAGCATCAGTGTCAGCAGCAGAAATTTTATTTTTTCTTTCCTAAATGCCTGAGGCAAGATGTCCACACTAGCATCATTAGGCCAACTCACAGGAGAAAACGAAGCTGCAAGAGCATACCACACTTATCTGCAGATCTCTTTAGTTACACTTATCCAGAATATCTCTGTGGCCCACAAGATGTTAAAATCTAGAAATGAAGATGCAAGGAACTGAGTAAAAGGGAAGTTTCACAGTGAATGAGTGGCATTTCTGAAATATTTTGAATTCTACATAGATACTTGCTGAGTTTATCTTCAATAGGCCATCAAACTTCTTTCTTCGGGAAAAAAAAAAAAAAA
>SJYA01001934.1:302215-389719 GCA_006410615.1 Neotragus moschatus | reverse complement strand
GCCTTTTTCTCCTCCCCTTTGCTGTACAGTGGCTGTGAAATCACAGTAACTTAACACTTTTTCGCTGACCCTGCTGTTGCTGCGAAGTCGCTTCAGTCGGGTCCGACTCTGTGCGACCCCATAGACGGCAGCCCACCAGGCTCCCCCATCCCTGGGATTCTCCAGGCAAGAACACTGGAGTGGGTTGCCATTTCCTTCTCCAATGCATGAAAGTGAAAAGTGAAAGTGAAGTCGCTCAGTCGTGTCCGACTCTTAGCGACCCATGGGATTTTCCAGACAAGAGTACTGGAGTGGGGTGCCATTGCTTTCTCCGTCACTGACCCTAATTCATCCTAATTTTCTTGCCTCAAAGTGTTATGCAAAGTTTATCTACTTAAATGTTATTTAGTGCCATCTTGTAAGATAAAGTTAAATATATGCCGTGTTTACTCAAAGCTAAGCGTGGCTGATGGCAGCAACTTCTGGTCTCTAAATGGAGAGAGTTCAAGAGTAACAGGATAATTACGGAATTAACTTCAGGACAGGTCAAATGCAAAGGCAAAGTGAAAGAGAGAGACTTTGTGTCCCGGCAGTGCCGAATTTGAATCCCAGCTGTGTTATTTAGTAAGCAACCTTGTGGTAGCAACTTAATTTGATATATAGGTTTTTAATCAATAAAAGAAGCTTCCAAAATATCAACCTCTGATTCCTAAAATTACATTGTAGAGAGGCCTGGTGCATATCAGGCCCTTGATACATTTTCTCCATTATTACTGTTGAAACACACCAGAATAAGTCAGGTATATAGACAGTGATTAACCCTTTGTAGAAACATAGAGTGTGGCTTGAGCTGAGTATTCATAAGACCAAAGAGCAGTTTTTCTTTCCATGTTTAATCTCTGAACTGTGAAAGCTTAGGTTACTCTTCATCCACGCCCGAACCTTAGTATGCCTAGGGGACATTACAGAGTCTCTCAATTTTTCCTCTAAGAGTGGTGAAGGGATCTATCCCTTCAGGCAGTCCTCAAAGACAATTGGTGCCCTGCAACATGGTGAAGTTGTAACTGCTGAGCCCCAGTGGAGCATGCTAGCCTAGCAGAGATCCTTGTCCAAAGGAGGGAGTAACAAAGGCTTAGAATTAAGGTGGGAAACTTGGGGAACCCTTCATTCAACAGACACCCTTTTCTAATGCCATTCAGAACACTAAGTACGCTGTGTGAACACCTAGCTCTGAATCCTGATTCTGTCACTCACCAGTCTATAAAAGAAATCTCTGTCTTGTTTACACAAAACAACTGCTGTGTGACTCACATGGGTAATGTAATGGCGCCTGCTTAGCAAATTCCAAAGTGCTTTATATACTCTCTAGCTGAGATGTATAAAATAAGATACTACTCAATTAGCAATTCAAGTTTACTTTATGGTTTTACTGGACTGGTAAGCATCAGTGTCAGCAGCAGAAATTTTATTTTTTCTTTCCTAAATGCCTGAGGCAAGATGTCCACACTAGCATCATTAGGCCAACTCACAGGAGAAAACGAAGCTGCAAGAGCATACCACACTTATCTGCAGATCTCTTTAGTTACACTTATCCAGAATATCTCTGTGGCCCACAAGATGTTAAAATCTAGAAATGAAGATGCAAGGAACTGAGTAAAAGGGAAGTTTCACAGTGAATGAGTGGCATTTCTGAAATATTTTGAATTCTACATAGATACTTGCTGAGTTTATCTTCAATAGGCCATCAAACTTCTTTCTTCGGGAAAAAAAAAAAAAACTTAGGGCCTATGAGTGGGCTAAAGGTAATAATAAACATTTTCATTGGCTGCCTAAAATAATTATTTTTATTCCTTTGTGAAGATATGTTTATGTAATGTTATAAAACAAAATATGTTCATCAGTATAGCTAGCAGAGAGCCTAAATATGATCTTCAGTGCTTTTAAATTGCTTAACCATTTGACAACATATCTTTTCTTCAAGTTTGTCTATGACTCACAGTAAAGTACTGTGAAGCCTACTCTAATTTTATTTTAAAAATTTCTCTGGAAACTATTATTCTGGGGTGCAATGAGAATTTCTTATCAAAAAAGCTTCTTGATTTCGGGCTGGTTTGGAGCACTTTCCTGGGATAGTTTAGTTTCTTTTTCCGGCTTTACTGGTGGCAGCATTGATTCGCATGTGTTCAGTGAATTTCTTTTATGCTCCAGACATTATGCTAGGGTTTGGGGTACTAGCATGACCCAAGTCAGACTCACTGTGGCTTTTGCACACAGTCGGCCCAATGAGCCTGTGGCCTGACTTGCTCTATCAATAACCCCAACATGTAGTATAAAGGGAAAGTAGAAAATATAACCTAAAAGTGTGAGACCAGTTGGGAAAGAGTGTTGGTAGGAAGTGGGATTGAGTTGGAGGGAAGAAAGAGGAGAGACTTGTGGCCTCCTAAAACTCTCACTGAAAAATAATTTCTGTATCACTTCCTTTCCATAAATAACTTTATAGGTGAGTTCTAAATTTTTATAGCTCCAAGGAAATTCCTAGTTAATGTTTCATATTATTGAATACACAGCAAATTGCTGCATTAAAGTAAGGACTGGCTAGAGATCTGAAGTTGTGAAAGTCTGTTTTTATGCTTTTATGCTTATAACGCCTTTTGTACATATTAATAATACTCTGCAGTGAAAATAGGGTAAAACAATCCTATCATAAAGGCAGAATTTTTAAAAAAAGTGTACTCATGACTATAATTACAAAGGATTGGGTAGGTATTTGAGCTGAGACACTATGGAGAATTATTTTCACCTATGGTTGGTTAAGTGCAGGAAACGCTACCGCAATTTATTGTGATTATAACCAAACTGGTTGGCATCCTGTAAGTTAGAAATATGGGTTTAAGTTCAATATTTACCGAGTTAGTTGCAATTCTTACTTAAAGAAAGGGCAGAGATTAGCTGAAAATAATTACTCATGATTCACCTGAATGTTATTTTTTTTTTAAACATACCTTGGAAAGGTATCCATTTTATGGAGCTCATTTTTTCCTGGCAGTGTTAATAAATAGCAGAGAGAGAATCTTATTTCCTTTGATAAAATATTGTGGGTATATATATTTTCAAGGGGGATGGAAAACGCATGGAAATTAATTTCTTTCAACCTTTGCAGCTTTTATGCATGTGCATTTATAAAGCATCTTTCTGCCTCAGGCCGAGGAGGGTCACAGGGAGATACTTACACGTTCCTGCCAAGCATAGCAACGCTGCTATGAAGCAGAACATTTCGGCTCATACATAAATCTTGACAAATGCAACTACTTATTGGTCTAGTGTCTGTTGATTCTCAACCTGCTACCCATTTTTTTGATGCCTCAGTTCAGTTCAGTCACTCAGTCATTTCCGACTCTTTGTGGCCCCATGGACTGCAGCACGCCAGGCTTCCCTGTCCATCACCAACTCCAGGAGCTTGCTCAAACTTATGTCCATGGAGTCGGTGATGCCATCCAACCATCTGCATCAAATACCATCACCATTTGATGCCTACTGTTTTTTCATCTTTTTTACCAGTAGTGCCAACTGGGCTTACTTCAGTATGCCCAAATCTCAACCCAAGTCTCAGATGCAACTTTCTATTCATTCCACTTTCTTTGTGATTATCTGAATACCTGGGCAGGAATTATTGCATTTCACTTTTAGGAAAAAATAACCAAATGAGAAAAGTTCATATAGAAATTACAGGCTCACTCAGAAGTTAATACAAAGTTTGTCATCCATAGATAAATGGATCTAATATACTAGAAATGCTGAGGTAAGTAACAAATTTAATGAAACTCAGTAGCAATCTTTTAAATACAGCAAAATGTATGCATGCATTTTCACAAGCCAATGTGATGCACTATAATGAAGGGATCAGGGTAGTGCCCAATTTGTTTCACTTGAAAAAAATCAGTTTGCCCAGGGAAACACGAGTCGTCACAAGCACACGTGAGAAGAAAGAAGAANATTTCTCCACTCATATTGGGCACTTACCAACCTGGGGAGTTCCCCTTTCAGTATCCTATCATTTTACCTTTTCATACTGTTCATGGGGTTCTCATGGCAAGAATACTGAAGTGGTTTGCCATTCCCTTCTCCAGTGGGCCACATTCTGTCAAACCTCTCCACCATGACCCACCCGTCTTGGGTGGCCCCACACGGCATGGCTTAGTCTAATTGAGTTAGACAAGGTTGTGGTCCATGTGATCAGATTGAATAGTTTTCTGTGATTATGGTTTCAGTGTGTCTTCCCTCTGATGCCCTCTCACAACACCTACCGTCTTACTTGGGTTTCTCTTACCTTGGAGGTGGGGTATCTCTTCACTCCAGCAAAGCACAGCTGCTGCTCCTTACCTTGGATGAGGGGTATCTCCTCACGGCCGCCCCTCCTGAACTTGAATGTGGAGTAGCTCCTCTCTAAGATGGACACAATAAAGGACAGCAATGATATGGACCTNACACCTACCGTCTTACTTGGGTTTCTCTTACCTTGGAGGTGGGGTATCTCTTCACTCCAGCAAAGCACAGCTGCTGCTCCTTACCTTGGATGAGGGGTATCTCCTCACGGCCGCCCCTCCTGAACTTGAATGTGGAGTAGCTCCTCTCTAAGATGGACACAATAAAGGACAGCAATGATATGGACCTAACAGAAGAAAAAGATATTAAAAAGAGATGGAAAGAACTATACAAAAAAGATCTACAAAAAAAAAAAAAGATCTGTAAGACTCAAATAACCACGATGGGTTGATACTCACCCAGAGCAAGACACCCTGGAATGCAAAGTCAAGTGGGCCTTAGGAAGCATCACATGAACAAAGCTAGTGGAGGCGATGGCATTCCAGTTGAGCTGTTTATGTGGATGACCCTACCCTTATGGCAGAAAGTGAAAAAGAAGTAAAGAGTCTCTTGATGAAAGTGAAAAAGAAAAGTGAAAAAGTTGGCTTAAAGCTCAACACTCAGAAAACTAAGATCATGGCATCTGGTCCCATCGCTTTATGGCAACAATGGAAACAGTGGCAGACTTTATTTTTTGGGGTTCCCAAATCACTGCAGATGGTGACTTCAACCATGAAATTAAAAGATGCTTGCTCCTTGGAAGAAAAGTTATGGCCAGACTAGACAGCATATTAAAAAGCAGAGACATTACTTTGCCAACAAATGTCCATCTAGTCAAAGCTATGGTTTTTCCAGTAGTCATGTATGGATGTGAGAGTTGAACTATAAAGAAAGTTGAGCACTGAAGAATTGATGTTTTTGAACTGTGGTGTTGGACAAGACTTTGAGATCCAACCAGTGCATCCTAAAGCAGATCAATCCTGGGTGTTCACTGGAAGGACTGATGTTGAAGCTGAAATTCCAATACTTTGGCCACCTGATGTGAAGAACTGACTCATTTGAAAAGACCCTGATGCTGGGAGAGATTGAAGGTGGGCGGAGAAGGGGATGACAGAGGTTGAGATGGTTGGATTGTATTACCGACTCAATGGACTTAAGTTTGAGTAAACTCCGGGAGTTGGTGATGGACAGGGAGGCCCGGCATGCTGCAGTCCATGGGGTCTCAAAGAGTCTGATGCTGCTGAAACAACTTAGCATGTACGTGATGGTATTCCACAGACTTTATCTACTTGGCTTGAGCTCATCTGCCCTGCAAACCCAATTCTGCCTGTGGATCTTTAAGACTGGAATTCGTGTATGATCTCCTCATCATTTCATTCTCACAGTCCTCCAGCACTTTTGGTCTTCAGAGTGTTCTCTGACCCCTCCTGCTCCAGGCTGCCTTTGGATGTTTTTGCATCTCAATGAATAATCTCTTGATAGTTCCAGTTCTCTAGTAAGTGGGAGAATTCCAATTCACACATATTTACTCCTGTACTCCAGGAAATAAGAACTAAGATGAGTCTGAGCAATAAAACAACATTTTTCTACATGCTATCAGTGCAAGAGATAACTCAGTCTCAACATAGCTGGATCCTAATTGGCCAATTAAATACAAAGTAAATGCCCAGAAAATCATGGGCTCTTAGAAGTGGTTCTCAAATTTGATTGGATACAGAATCTTGGTATTGGAGGGTGAGGAGACTTGAAAATAGCATTCCTAGATACCTCTCAGAACAACTCAGTCAGAGGCGTGGGAGATGAGTGTAATAGAGAACGTGCACCTTGTTTTCTGAAAGTTTGCCTGATGATTTTGATGTACAATGAGAGTTCAGAACTATAGCTTGTAAAGAACATATGAAAAGGGAAAGAAATCCATGTTCAGTAGCTTTTTTAAAACTCACTAGGAAGTCAAAAAATATAATAATTGACGAGTATACAATTATATAATAATTGACTAAAATATAATAATTTGACTTCTTCTATAAAGTCTACAGGAAGTCCATAAAATGAATTCCATTGACTCTTCATAGAGAAGAGGACAGAAAGGAAACTGAACCAAAGGACATTGATTTTACAAGGTGGCCACAGTTTGGGTTAGTACCTCAAAGCTCGCTTTTGGCACGCACTTTGACCAAGAAGCTCTACACTTTAATGACATATTTTTGACTGAATTGTCGATACTTTATTCTGCAAGATCATATCCATATGTTTCCCTTGGAATAACATTAGAGAGAGACGGAGATAGTCGCTTAGTCGTGTCCGACTCTTTGTGACCCCATGGACTGTAGCCTACTGGGCTCCTCTGTCCATGGGATTCTCCAGGCAAGAATACTGGAGTGGGTTGCCATTTCTTTCTCCAGGGGATCTTCCCAACCCAGAGATCGAACCCCGGTCTCCTGCATTGCAGGAAGATGCTTTATCATCTGAGCCACCAAGGAAGATTATTGGGAACATTGTTGTTCCCAAATTCATGATTTTTGGAAAGAAAATAAAACATGGTAGTATTAAAAAACAGATCAAGCAACAGTCAATAATGGATCAGAACTTTGAGTCTGAAAATAAAACTATGTCATCTACCTCTAGTGATTAACGGATCTTTTATTTATTTGAAAACCTGGTGGTTGGTTATAACTTCATCACATCTCCCAAAAAGCATTTGTATTCATGGCACCCCTCTCCAGTACTCTTGCCTGGACAATCCCATGGATGAAGAAGCCTGGTGGGCTGCAGCTCATGGGGTCGCTAGGAGTCGGACACGACTGAGCGACTTCACTTTCATTTTTCACTTTCATGCATTGGAGAAGGAAGTGGCAACCCACTCCAGTGTTCTTGCCTGGAGAATCCCAGGGACAAGGGAGCCTGGTGGGCTGCCGTCTATGGGGTCGCACAGAGTCAGACACTGACTGAAGCGGCTTAGCAGCAGCAGCAGCAGCAGCATAGACACACTATGGGGTTTCTCAGTGTTTCTAACATCTCTAATTACACAGCAGGCCTTTGTGTACTTCACTCTTATACACAGGCTCCTCAACTAGTAGTACTATCGTGCCGAACACAGTATGTGGCTTCTATATTTCTGCAAAACAGCTTTCTCATAGAAATTTCATCCATAGACTACTGGATTCACTACTGATTGTCTTCCCCAAGTGGAAACACTACATTTTTGCTATGAAAGTTTTTCTTCTTTCCTTTACCTAAGTCACAATCCTTTCCTCTGTGGGGAAATCCACTGAAAAAAACAAGTTCATTACTGGACCAATGCCTTCTCTTTGTAAGAAAAACCTTAAGATAATGTTAATCCTTTATGTATCAGAAATTCCAGATCATTTTTCTTGGTTTGATATAAAATTTCACACTTCATTCCTTTTTTTTATTTAAAAAGTAGGAAGTCTCCTAGGACTTTTCTAATTTGTACAGCATGGCTTTATATTTAGACTTATTAATGTTTGGAATCAAGTCTGTCAAAATTTTTATCCTTAAATTATAGAAAGGAAACACTTTTCAAAAAAAATTTAACAGACTGGCTTGTCTACAGACTTATTTTCAATCTTTCACACAAATCACCAATATACATGGCCTCAATTTACTGGAAAAGATTTTGCCATTCAGAATATTGTACAACAATATTATTGTCTGTATTTTTTATTCAGTCCTTTCTTTCTTCATTAATCATCAACTGTTACAGGGAATTGTGCTAAAATTGCCTATAGACAATATACACGTGAGTTTATGACAATATTGTTTCTGTTCTCAGATATCTTGAAATTTAAATGGTGTGAAAGTGATGGAAAAACTTGAATAAAATAACACAATCAGAATTTGATGAGTGTCACAAGAGACAGTGTTATGCCAGTCCATAGAAAAGAGGCTGAGTACATTTTATTGGAGTAGTAGACAGACCAGAGAAGTCTCTATTTTTCATTCATTTAAGGTTACCAGCGCCATCCTTCATGAATCTCTGTATTCATCTTAAACAAAATATCTCTAAGATGCAGAAGTATTCTTTGGGTGAAATCCATATCTGTTTTAAGTTTTCCCAGGTGGCTCAATAGGTGAAGAATCCGCTGGCAAAGCAGGACACACCAGCAGATGTGGCTTTGACCCCTGGGTTGGGAAGATCCCCTGGAGGAAGAAATGGCAACCCACCCCAATAGTCTTGCCTGGAGAATCCCATGGAAAGAGAAGCTCTGTGGGCTACAGGCCATAGGGTCGCAAAGAGTCAGACATGACTGAAGTGACTTAGCATGTGCAAGCACTGAACGTCAGTCCACTAGTGGACCGACCACTATCCTTTCAGATGAAGGAAAGACAGTACAGTACAAACTACTTTTATCAAAAGCTAATCTTAGCTTGATTAAAAAATAGTCAAATTTATTTTCAGAATTTCAGACTTTTCTCTGGATCTTTTCAGTTTTATTTAACACCCTCCCCACCAACTTGTCTCAGAAGCCTTGGGCTGTATATATATTCTATTGAAATATACCTTTAGGTCCTTCAAGTTCACATAAAGATATGAATAACTGATATTGTGCAAATCTATGCTAATATAAGACAACTTACTAATTATAATAAGAAAAAATTATTTTGCATATACTTTATAGTTTGGAATATCATTTTGCCTTTATTTTTTAATTTATTTCCATAAACAGCTGGGCAAAGTGATCATGCAGGTATTAGTATTATGGCTCAAAGTTTACAGGTAGCAGAAATAAGGGTAAAAGACATTATGCCATCTATCAGAGTCACACGCAATCAAGTGTAACCTCCATCACTCAAACAACAAGTGTTCTGACTCCATATAATTGCTGTGCAAACAAATAATGATGAAAATTCAGACACTCATTTTGCTCTTAGAGAGTTATTTGGAAGCTTTACCAGCTTTTGAGACAATAGACCGTGAAGATAGTCTTGTCTTTTGCCTTCAGATTTGACCAGCCCTGATTATATTACCAGGGACATATACGCTTTCTGATTATTTTCTCCTTTTTCAGGAACTTAAGTCTACTGTTTGCCATTCAAAGTGAATTATACCAGGAAAAAAAAAAAACACACACTCTATAGGAAATCAGCATTTAAAATTCAAGACTGAAGCATGATTTATATGAATTAGGAATGCCAAGTGATATCTGCTGATACCATAGCTGTCACTCAGTAGCTTTCTCAAGATTCTCCTTCAGCAGCAAAAAGCAAAGTGTCTAAGCTTAGCCAAAGTAGGACCAGTGATGATACAAAGTGACAGAGCTTTCATTGCATGGGAGACAGTTTAGATAGTTGTTGCTTTGGATTCCTAAAAGCTGCATATGGAGCACTCAGTCTATGAGTGAAGCATGTGTGATCTTCAAGGGAGCCGGCCAAAGTGCTAAAGTGCATGGGTTTTGGATGTCAGTGTGAACATGTGGTGCTGTGTGAATAAAATGTGATAGTGCCTATCAGAATGAGCCTGCATCATATTCTACTTGACATACTAAGCAAAGCCTTCAGCTCTGGGTGTATTGATGATGGAATTTTGTTCACAATTGTTTCATGATAGCCCGTTCTGACACTTGAAAGTCAAATACTGTTTATCTCCTTATCAGGAAAGATTTTAAAGTAGCATCATGTACTCTGTGCCTCTAGGGTTGAGAACTCATTTGTTCCAATCTGCATCCTAAAAAGTTTGACCTGTTGAATACCGCAGCTAATATTATACTTTGCATAGAGAAACTTTTCTTTTTTGTTATCCAGTGAACAGCACTGGACCAAGAATTACATGATTGAGTTGCAACACCACGTTCTTGAATTAAAATTATTTAATCAGATGAAATAAAAGGGATTGCTATGTGCCCATGTGTGTGTCTCTGATTTATTGTTCATACATACTGAGTTAAGCAAAAGCAGGTAATTTCTATATTTATAATTTGTTTGTTTACATCTTAGTTTAAAACTCTAGTCTACACCAATATAATTCTTTATTATTCATGGATAATTTTAAGATTAGGGTGCCTTTAGACTGACTTCCTCAGGAATCAAGACCTGATACAAAGTGGAAGTGCTTTATTGGAAAATCTGTTCTGGAGGCAGAAATGAGAGATGAGGGAGTGAGGAAGAAGGGAAAAGTCAGCTCAGGATGTCTCCCTGAACTGGCTGCTCCAACTAGTTATTCCATCATATAAGATCTCTTGAAGAACTTTATGAAGTAAATTTTAGGACCGTCTGTAGAGTATAAAGGAGGAAGACTCCATCCACGTACTTGTGTCTATCATGAGTAGAAGAGCTGTCCTTCAGAGCACTTCTGGTTTACACTTGAGTGAGTTCGCCCACTCCAGCAGCTACGTAAACAGAGGCCTTCATAGAGCGTCTGAAATGCTGTCAAGATATGAGCGTGCATGAGACAACTTTGAGCTAAAGCAAAACTGGCTGTTCCTGTGACTGCAATAAGAACAAATCTGTGGTCATACCAAAGAGCCTTCTGATTTATGAGGGCTCCATAACTTGTGAATAATCTAGATTCCAAAATTCACTTGTAAATACGTTATATGAGTACTCTATTCCTACACAATTTATAAATTTTAAATTTCCTGTTTAAATTTCCTTTAAATGTTTAATAAACATTTTTAAAGAACTTCCCAGTGTAATCCATAGAGAACCACTTAACACATACAAATAAAAATATTACCTTTCCCAATGACAAGCTGTGTTCAAAAATTCTATTATAACTGTATATCATATTGCTTCAACTAAACATGCTAACTGACATCTTAAAGCTCTTGGAAAATGGCTGTTAACAGCCTCAGAAAAACCAGGTTTATCTCTAAATTCATTCTCAGAAAAAAGTGTCAGACTTTATTTTTGGCGGCTCCAAAATCACTGCAGATGGTGATTGCAGCCATGAAATTAAAAGTCGCTTACTCCTTGGAAGGAAAATTATGACCAACCTAAATAGCTTATTGAAAAGCAGAGACATTACTTTGCCACCAAAGTTCTGTCTAGTCAAGGCTATGGTTTGTCCAGTGGTCATGTATGGATGTGAGAGTTGGACTGTGAAGAAAGCCGAGTGCCAATGAATTGATGCTTTTGAACTGTGGTGTTGGAGGAGACTCTTGAGAGTTCCTTGGACTGCAAGGAGATCCAACCAGTCCATCCTAAAGGAGATCAGTCCTGGGTGTTCATTGGAAGGACTGATGCTGAAGCTGAAACTCCAATACTTTGGCCACCTCATGGGAAGAGTCGACTCATTGGAAAAGACTGTGATGCTGGGAGGGATTGGGGGCAGGAGGAAAAGGCGATAACAGAGGATGAGATGGCTGGATGGCATCACCAACTCGATGGACATGAGTTTGGGTGAACTCCGGGAGTTGCTGATGGACAGGGAGGCCTGGTGTGCTGCGATTTATCGGGTCACAAATAGCCAGACACAACTGAGTGATTGAACTGAACTGAGAACATTAGTGACTAATAACAGATCAGCCTAATTAATGGGAGAGGAAAACAAATCATGAGTGAAGTATTGAGGGAGAGGACTGGCAAAGGTGGAAGTTTTCTAAACTGTTTTTAGCAATCTGCATGTGACACAGTTTTCCATCTTCTCATAGCATTTCATCACATACATTGTTTTTACATTGTTCCACTTTGACTTTGGGTCTGGGCAAGGTACATGCAAAAAGGCATGGCATGGAATTTTGAATCAACAATGAGTCCTTTATTTTTCATTCATTAATTTTTAAATCATTATCTGAATGATAAGAGAAAGGAGCATCAGGAACAGTAAGTAGTATTTCTGTGATGTTTATTGCATTTGTAAATTAAGTTGTCTAAAATTGGAGAGTCTACCTATTTTTCATTATGGCAAAATTTTACTCTTTAATCCTATCTGCCTGTTTTTATGTGTGGAGTGGGAAAAAAATTTGAAAACAAAAACAAAAAACTCTGGTTTACTACTTTCAAGTTCTTTCCTTAAAATTATTTTTACAGTTGTTCTTCTTTGGATTTATCCACAGTTATCCCAAGAGGAGAAACTCTTTCTTTGGTATTTAGCATATGAATAAGAAATAAAACTATAAAACATCATTAAAGAGTGATTTCAGTAAAAGTAGGAAAGAACTCTGAAACTCTATCCCTCAATAAAGGCAATGAGAATCTGGCAAAAAGTGGCTGGAATAAACTTATTCAGAGCTCTAAAAATTGATCAAAAAACCTTCACAGCCAGGGTAAAACTATGTTTAAAAGAAAAGAATCTTGGTAAGAAAAAGATATATCCAACAGAATGCAGAGATCCAGAGAATAGAAAGCAGAGATAAGAAAGTCTTAAGTGAAAAATGAAAATAAATAGTGGAAAACAATAGAATGGGAAAGATTAGAGATCTCTTCAAGAAAGTTGAAGATACCAAGAGAATATTTCATGCAAAGATGGGCACAATAAAGGACAAAAACTGCAAAGACCTAACAGAAGCAGAAGAGGTTAAGAAGAAATGGCAAGAATATGCAGAAGAACTGTACAGAAAGGGACTTAATGACATGAATAACCACAGTGGTGTGGTCACTCACCTAGAGCCAGACGTCCTGGAGCATGAAGTCAGGTGGGCCTTAGGAAGCATCACTAGGAACAAAGTTAGTGGAGGTGAGGGAATTCCAGCTGAGTTATTTCGAATCCTAAAAGATGATGCTGTGAAAGTGCTGCACTCAAAATGCCAGCAAATTTAGAAAAATCAGCAGTGGCCACAGGACTGGAAAGGGTCAGTTTTCATTCCAATTTCAAAGAAAGGCAATGCCAAGGAATGTGCAAACTACCATACAATTGTGCTCATTTCACATGCTAGCAAGGTAATGCTCAAAATCCTTCAGCTAGGCTTCAATAGTACATGAACTGAGAACTTTCAGATGTTCAAGTTGGACTGAGAAAAGGCAGAAAAGCCCAAGATCAAATTGCCAACATTTTGATCATAAAAAAAGCAAGGCAATTCAGAGAAAAAACATCTACTTCTGCTTCATTGACTAAACTAAATAAAGCCTTTGACTGTGTGGATCACAGCGAAGTATGGAAAATTCTTCAAGAGATGGGAATACCAGACCACCTTACCTGTCTCCTGAGAAACCTGTATGCAGAATAAGAAGCAACAGTTAGAAACAGACATGGAACAACTAACTGGTTCAAAACTGGGAAAAGAGTACGTCAAGGCTGCATATTGTCACCCTGCTTATTTAACTTATATGCAGAGTACATCATGTAAAATGATGGGCCAAATGACCCAGAAGCTGAAATCAAGATAGCCAGGAGAAATATTAATAACCTCATATATGCAAATGATACCACTCTAATCGCAGAAAGTGAAGAGGAACTAAAGAGCTTCTTGATGAAGGTGGAGGAGGAGAATGAAAAAGCTGACTTAAAACTCAACATTCAAAAACTAAGCCCACGGCATCTGGTCCCATCACTTCAGGGCAAATAGGTAGGGGGAAATTGGAAACAATGACAAATTTCATTTTTCTTGGGCTTCAGAGTCACTGTGGACGGTGACTGCAGTACAAAATTAAAAGATACTTGCTCCTCGAAAGAGCAGCTATGACAAGCCTAGACATAATATTAAAAAGCAGAGACAACGCTTTGCTGACAAGAGTCCATAGAGTCAAAGCTATTGTTTTCCCTGTAGTCGTGTACAGATGTGAGAGTTGGGCCATAAAGAAGGCTCAGCACTGAAGAACTGATGCTCTCGAACTGTGATGCTAGAGAAGTTTCTTGAGAGTCCCTTGGACTGCAAGGAGATCAAACTATTCAATCCTAAAGGAAATCAAGGGACTTCCCAGGTGGTGCTAGTGGTAAATACCCTGCTTGCCAATGCAAGAGACATAAGAGATTCGGGTTCGATCCCTGGGTCGGGAAGATCCCCTGAAGGAGGAACTCCAGTAGTCTTGCCTGGAGAACCCCATGGACAGAGGAGCCTGGTGGACTACAGCCCATGGGTTCGAAAAGAGTTGGACATGACTGAAGCAACTTAGGACCCCACGGAAATTAAATCTGACTAGTCATTGGAAAGATTGATGCTGAAGCTGAAGCTCCAATAGTTTGGCCACCTGATGCAAAGAGACAGGTCACTGGAAAAGACCCTGATGCTGGGAAAGATTGAGGGTAGGAATTAAAGGTGCTGTGACAGAGGATAAGATGGTTGGATGGTATCACGGACTCAATGGATATGAGTTTGAGCAAACCCCAGATTGCTGTTGTTTTTCAGTTGCTCAGTCATGTCCAACTCTTTGGGACCCCATGGTATGAGGCATGCCAGGCTTCCCTATCCTTTGCCATCTCCCAGAGCTTGCTCACTCATATCCATTGACTCGGTGATGCCATCTAACCATCTCATCCTCTCTCATCCCCTTCTCCTCCTGCCTTTAATCTTTCCCGGCATTGGGGTCTTTTCCAATGAGTTGGTTCTTCACATCAGGTGGCCAAAGTACTGGAGCTTCAGCTTCAGCATCAGTCCTCCCAAACTCTGGGAGATAGTGAAAGATAGGGAAGCCTGGTGTGCTACACTTCATGGGGTCACCAAGAGTCAGATGTGACTTAGCAACTGAACAATAGAAAAACAACCTACCTTGATCCCATCTCTAACTCTCTTGGTTAGTGGTGATCTTGAAGAGAACAACAGACTGCACTGAAGGGGTTGGTGGACTTCATTTATAAAGAATTTTGGTTCTTTGTTTTCACCTGCCTTGTGTCTTTATGGAGGACAGCTCAAAGGGGTTTCTTTCATCTTACCTAACTCAGAACTCTCCCAATGTTGAAGTGGCTACCCAGGGAGCATTTGTTAAAACATTTATAGCCAATTATATTTGTTGTTTCTGTCTATGGCAATGGAGTACAATTAGGGAAAACAGTAGACTAACTAAAACTTGGGAAGAAAGGCTGGGGATGAGATATTAATTCTGACATATTCCTAGGACTCTAGAAGTCCCTGCAATTTCCCAGGGCTGTATGATGCTCAGGATATTAAAAAAAAAAAAAAAAAAAAAAAGTCCTGACATCTGGATGAACTTCAAGCTCTGTAAAAGTAAGAAATGAGGTCTAAGGCAGAGCTGTAAATTGCCTAGATGAGTATTGAAGGTGTGCACCGACATAGACAGAAAGTCCATCTGTAAAGACTAGAAGATGTATTATGTTTCTAGGTGCTAAGGTAGTCTCTGCCCAATCACCAACTAACTTCTAAACTAACAAATAGAGAACTCGGTCAACCCAAATAACAAAGAATATAAATTTGCAAAATGAGTTCAGAAAAGTCTGCACATAAATATATAATGATGACTACAGAAAGTGACACAAACATACCCTGGTTATGAGGAAAATTTGTGTCCCATAGTTGTCACTTTATAATATTAAAAAATTTCCAGATTTTAGTTTAAAAGTATGAAGTGTGCAAACAAATAAGAAAATATGACTCATAATAGAAACTGCTTCTGTGGAAGCCCAGACATTGGGCTTACTCATGTTTAAATATATTCAAAGGGCTAAAGGAAACCATGTTCAAAAACTAAAAGAAATTGTATCACCAAAAGTATCAAGTAGAAAGTCTGGCACTGAAAATTATTATTTATTGTTGTTGTTCAGTCATTCAGTTGTGTCCAATTCTTTCTGACCCCATCGACTTCAGCTCAGCAGGCTTCCCTGTCCTTCATCAACTCCCAGAACTTGCTCCAACTCATGTCCATTGAGTCGGTGATGCCATCCAACCATCTCATCCTCTGTCTTCCCCTTCTCCTCTTGCCTTCAATCTTTTCCAGCATCAGGGTCTTTTCCAAAGAGTCCGCTCTTTGCATCAGATGGCCAAAGTATGGAGTTTCAGCTTCAGCATCAGGCCTTTCCATGAATATTCAGGACTGATTTCCCTTAGGATTGACTGGTTTGATCGGCTTGCAGTCCAAGGATCTCAAGTGTCTTTTCTAGCAGCACAGTTTGAAAGCATCAGTTCTTCTATACTCAGCCTTTTTTACGGTCCATCTCTCACATCCATGCATACTGGAGAAACTATAGCATTGACTATAAGCCCCTTTGTCAGCAAAGTGTTGTCTCTGCTTTTTAACATGCTGTTTAGGTTTGTCATAACTTTTCTTTTAATTTCATGGCTGCAGTCATTATCCACAGTGATTTTGGAGCCCAAGAAAAAGTCTGCCACTGTTTTCCATTGTTTCTCCATCTGTTTGCCATGAAGTGATGGGACCAGATGTCATGATTTTAGTTTTTTAAATGTTCAGTTTTAAGCCAGTGTTTTCATGCTTCATTTTTACCTTCATCAAGAGACTCTTTAGTTACTCTTTGCTTAAAAATTGACTAGGGGGCTAAATAACATGTTTGTGCAGGAAGAAGAAAGTGTCAATAGACAATAAGTTTTATATGTGGAGATTATTCAATCTGAGAAACAGAAAGGAAAAAGAGTAAAGGAAAGTGAACAGAGCCTAGGAAACCAGTTTGCTACTATCAAGTGTATTTGTATATACACAATAGAGTCCCAAAAGAAAAGGAATGAAAGGAGTAGAAAGAATATTTGAAGAATTAATGATAAAAAATCTTCCAAAACTTGAAAAAAAAGAACATCAATGTACGCATTTAAGCTCAATGAATTCAATAGGATAAACCAAATGAGATCTATGGTCTGCCCAGATGGCTTAGCGGCAAAAGAATCTGCCTGCCAATGCAAGAGATGCAGGAGATGCCAGTTTCAAGAGCTGGACATGACTGAGCAACTGAGCAGGCACACACAGCAAGAAATCTACACCGAGGTGCATTATAGTCAAAGTGTTGGAAGATGTAGGCAAAGAGAGTATTACGAAAGCAGTAACGGAAAAGTGGTCCTCCATATGACAATAGATGATTGCTCATCAGAATTCAAGGGCCAGAAGACTGTGGGATGACATATTCCAAGCAGTGAGAGAAAAAAAAAAAAAAAAACTGCGAATTTGTAGTTCTATATTTGATGACGCTATCCTTCAAAAAGAGAGGAGAAATTAAGCCATTTCCAGAAAAACAAAACTAAGAGAATTCATTGCTGCTATACTTGCCCTGCTATTCAAGATGAAATGAAAGCACACTTGACAGTAATGCTAACTCACATAAAGAAATAAAGAACACTGTGAAGGTCAATACGCAGGAAAATATAGTCAGTGTCCTCATATTTCTTGTTTGTAATATCTCTTAATTCATATTCAGTTTAAAAGACAGCTTCAGAAAACAATAATAATCAATCTAGCTTTGATGGATAATTATTACAGATGCAATTTCTAAAAATAAAAGCATAAAGGGGGATACAGAGCTATACAGTAGCAAAGATTTATATACTATTAAACCTTTTTGGTATTAATCCAAACTGCTACTGAGTCTGCTATTTAATCACTAAGTTGATTGCTATAAATTAATGTTAGTTGTAATCCCCAGGTCAGATACTAAGAAAGCCATTTAAAAGTACATAGTAGAATAAAGGGCAAAAAATTAAACTGTTACAGTAGAAAAGATATATTTATCATAAAAAAGGGGGTTTCCCAGGTGGCTCAAGTAGTAAAGAATCTGCCTGCCAATGCAAGAGATGCAGATTCAATGCCTGGATCAAGAAGATTCCCTGGAGGAGGGAATGGCAACGCACAAGAGTATCGTTGCCTGGAAAATTCCCATGGACAGAGAAGCCAGGCAGAATACATTCAGAGAGCTAAGATCCCACACGCTTCATGGCCAAAACACCAAACATAAACAGCAGAAGCAATACTGTAACAAATTCAATAAAGACTTTAAGCATACATTATTCATCAGAGGGCAGACAGAATGAAAACCACAATCACAGAAGACAAACCAAACTGATCACATGGACCACAGCCTTGTCTAACTCAATGAAACTATGAGCCATGCTGTGTAGGGCCACCCAAGACGGACAGATCATGGTGGAGAGTTCTGACAAAACGTGGTCCACTGGAGAAGGGAATGGCAAACCACTTCAGCATTCTTGCCTTGATAACCCCATGAACAGTATGAAAAGACAAAAAGATATCACACTGAAAGATGAACTTCCCAGGTCAGTAGGTGCCCAACTTGCTACTGGAGAAGAGCAGAGAAATAGCTCCAGAAGAAATGAAGAGGCTGACCAAATGGAAACAACACCCACTTGTATGTGTCTGGTGGTGAAAGAAAGTCTGATGCTATAAAGAACAATACTGCATAGGAACCTGGAATGTTAGGTCCATGAATCAAGGTAAACTGGAAGTGGTCAAAAAGATGTGGCAAGAGTGAGCATCGATATTTTAGGATTAAGTGAACTAAAATGGACTGTAATGGGGGAATTTAATTCAGATCACCATTATACCTACTACTGTAGGCAAGAATCCCTTAGAAGAAATGGGGTAGTCCTCACAATCAACATAAGAGTCCAAAATGCAGTACTTGGGTGCAGTCTCAAAAGCAACAGAATGATCTCTGTTCACTTCCAAGGCAAACCATTCAATATCAAAGTAAACCAAGTCTATGCCTCAACCATTAATGTCGAACAAACTGAAGTTGAACAGTTCTATGATGACGTACAAGACTTCAGAACTAAAACCAAAAAAAAAAAAAAAAATGTCCTTTTCATCATAGGGGACTGGAATGCAAAAGTAAGAAATCAAGAGGTACCTAGAGTAACAAGCCAGTTTGGCCTTGGAGTACAAAATGAAGCAAGGCAGGGGCTAACACAGTTTTGCCAGAGGAACACACTGGTCATAGCAAACACCCTCTCCCAACAATACAAGAGATGACTATGCACATGGACATCACCAGATGGTCAATACTGAAATCAGACTGATTATATCCTTTGCAGCCAAAGGTGGAGAAGCTCTATACAGTCAGCAAAACAAGACTGGGAGCTGACAGTCACTCATATGAGCTCCTTATTGCAAAATTCAGAGTTAAATTGAATAAAGTAGGGAACACCACTAGGCCATGCAGGTATGACCTAAATCAAATTCCTTACAATCATTCAGGGGAAGCAACAAATAGATTGGATTTAATAGACAGAGTGCCTGAAGAACTATACACAGAGAGGCACTGTACAGGAGGCAGGGATCAAAACCATCTCCAAGAAAAAGAAATGCAAAATGGCAAAGTGGTTGTCTGAGAAGGCCTTGCAAACAGCTGAGAAAAAAAGAGAAGTGAAAGACAAAGGAGAAAAGGAAAGATATGCCCATCTGAATGCGGAGTTTCAAAGAATAGTGAGGAGAGATAAAAAAGCCTTCCTACATGATCAATGGAAAAAAAAAAAAAAAGAGGGAAAAAATAGAATGGGAAAAACTAGAGATCTCTCCAAGAATATTAAAGATACCAAGGGGACATTACGTGCAAAAATGGGCACACTTAAGGACAGAAACAGCGTGAACCTAAAAGAAGAAGATATTAAGAACAAGTGGCAAGAATACACAGAACAATGACTCAGATAACCATGATGGTGTGATCACTCACCTAGAGCCAGACATCCTAGAACGTGAAGTCAGTTGGGCCTTAGGAAGCATCACAACAAACAAAGCCAGTGGAGGTGATGGAATTCCAGCTGAGCTATTTCAAATTCTAAAAGATGATGCTGTTAAAGTGCTGCAATCGATATGCCAGCAAATTTGGAAAACTCAGCAGTGGCCACAAGACTGGAAAAGGTCAGTGTTTGCTCCAACCCCAAAGAAAGGCATGTGAAAGAATGTTCAAACTACTGCACAATTGCACTCATCTCACGTGCTAGTAAATTAATGCTCAAAATTCTCCAAGCCAGGCTTCAGCAGTACATGAACTGAGAACATCCAGATGTTCCAGCTGGATTTAGAAAAGGCAGAGAAACTAGAGATCAAATTGCCAACATCTGTTAGATCATCAAAAAAGCAAGAGAATTCCAGAAAAACATCTACCTCTGCTTCATTGGCTGTGCTAAAGACATTGACTGTGTGGATCACAACAAGTATGAAAAATTCTTCAAGAGACAGAAATACCACCATCTTACCTGCCTTCTGAGAAATCTGTATGCAGGTCAAGAAGCAGCAGTTAGAAATGGACATGGAACAACAGATTGGTTCCAAATTGGAAAAGGAGTATGCAGCAAGGCTGCATACTGTCACCCTGCTTATTTAACTTATATGCAGAGTATATCATGAGAAACGCTGGGCTGGATAAAGCACAAACTGTAATCAAGATTGCCAGGAGAAATATCAATAACCTGAGATGTGCAGATGACACCACCCTTATGGCAGAAAGCAAAGAAGAACTAAAAAGCCTCTTGATGAAAGTCAAGAAGAGAGTGAAAAAGCTAGCTTAAAACTCAATATTCCAGAAATGAAGATCATGGCATCTGGTCCCATCACTTCATGGCAAATAGATGGGGAAACAATGGAAACAGTGAGAGATTTTCTTTCCTTGGGCTCCAAAATCACTGCAAATGTTGAGTGTAGCCATGATATGAAAAGACTCTTGCTCCTTGAAAGAAAAGATATGACCAACCTAGACAACATATTAAAAAGGAGAGACATTACTTTGACAACAAAAGTCCATATAGTCAAAGCTATGGTTTTTCCAGGAGTTGTGTATGGATGTGAGAGTTGGACAATAAAGAGGGCTGAGTGCCAAAGAATTGATGCTTTTGAACTGTGGTGTTGGAGAAGACTCTTGAGAGTCCCCTGGACGTCAAGGAGATCAAAGTCAATCCTAAAGGAAACCAATCCTGAATATTCATTGAAAGGACTAATACTGAGGCTGAAGATCCAATACTTTGGCCACCTGATGCAAAAAGCCAACTCATCAGAAATGACCCTGATTCTGGGAAAGATTGAAGGCAGGAGGAGAAGGGGATGACAGAGAATGAATTGGTTGGATGGCATCACTGACTCAATGGACATGAGTTTGATGAAGCTGTGGGAAATGATGAAGAACAGAGAAGCCTGGCCTGCTGCAGTCCATGGGATCACAAAGTGTCAGACACGACTGAGTAACTGAACAAGAGATCATGAAAGAAGACAATAATAGAGGACTTGGTAACAAAAAAGATATGAAATACAGAAAAATAATAGCAAAATGCCAGAAACCATTCTATAAAATTTATTACATTAAATGTAAATAAAGCTGTACTAATAAGAGTCAGTATTGGAAGAATGAATGAAAAAATATGATCCAACTAGATACTGTCTACAAGAGACCCACTGCAAATTCAAAGGCCCATATAAGTTGAAATTAAAAAGAAAAGGAAAGATGTTTCATGAAAATAAGAACCGAAATAAAGCCAGATGTTTATAAGTAATATTAGACTTTAATCTAAGATAAAATTTCTTATAAAATACAGAGGATATCACATGGTAATAAAAAGGTCAATTCATCAAGGAAATATAAATGTTATAAATGTACATTCACCTAAAGTAAAGCCCGAAAATACATGAAGCAAATACTAAGATAATTAAAGACAGAATATAGAGTTCAACAATAATGTTAGGATATTTCAGTACCTCACTTTGAATAATGGATAGACGAGTAGGCAGAAAATCAGAGATATTAGACTAGACTAGAAGATTTGGAAATTACATAACAGCTAGACATAATTGGCCTTCTTAAATGAACGATGCAAAGAAATAGAGGAAAACAATAGCATGGGTAAGATTACTTATTTCTTCAAGAAAATGGGAGATATCAAGGGAATATTTCATGCAGGCTGGGCATGATAAAAGACAGGAATGGCAGGGACCTAACAGAAGCAGGAGAAACTTATATGTGGGTCAAGAAGCATCAGTTAGCCTCAGACACGACTGAGTAACTGAACAACAATGAAGAAACCAGAGCTAACAACATACTATGAAACACTAAAATTCTTATACCCCCAGGAACAAAAAAAGTCTGCTCTTTCTACTTCATTTCAGCATTTTACAGGAAGTTCTAGCAAGAGCAATTAGGCAATGATGTGAGATAAAAATGTTTACATTTGTTCACATTCATTTAATTTCAAATTTGGGTCTAAAATCAAAACTCTTTCAAGTAAATTAAACAAACACACAAATTTCTGTCTATATCTTTAGCCCTGGAGGTATAGCTCCTTGGTGTAATGAAATCTTTCATCATTTGGATCCATGCTTAGGGTGTACTAATTCTACTTACATGGGAAACTTTCAGACAAAAAACACACACTAGGACTCTTCTTTCAATTTGATTACAGCTCTGCTTAGGCATGAATGTGCCTTTCCTCAGGGCTTACTAATGTCTTCGGTTGTTATAGCATATTATTCCTTCTGAACAAAATCGTAATGGAATGCATGGTGCATCCTTCAAGATGAAATTGTTACGAGGTATTTAGCAAGGCTGAATGAAACAACATTAATGAAAGAACCACATTAAAACTGGTGGTGTCTGATATTAACCGCTATTTATCACCATTCATTCACTAGAAAAACATTTGTTATTCATTTTTTAGCTAGGCACTGCTTTTGATAAAAAGATTAAGTTTAAATATTCACCACTTTCAATAAGACCATAGTGCATTTGGGGCTATGATATAGAGACAAAAATTGAAATAATAATAAATACTAGTGAAATTTAATTTAAGAAAAAGTAAGGAAATTCCAAAAAAAATTTACTTCTGCTTCATTGACTATGCTAAAGCCTTTGATTGTGTCAATCACAATAAAATGTGGAAAATTCTTAAAGGGATGGGAATGCCAGACCACCTTACCTGTCCCCTAAGAAACCTGTATGCAGGACAAGAAGCAACAATCGGAAATGGATATTGAACAATGGACTGGTTCAAAATTGGGAAATGCTGTACATTGTCAGCCCGCTTGTTTAACTTATATGAAGAGTACATCATGTGAAATGCTGGGCTGGATGAATCACAAGTGGGAATCAAGATGACCAGGAGAAATATTAACAACCTCAAACATGCAGATGATACCACCTTAATGGCAGAAAGTGAAGAGGAGCTAAAGCTCCTCATGATGAAGGTAAAAGAGGAGAGTAAAAAAGCTGGCTTAAAACTCAACATTCAAAAAATTAAGATCATGGCACCCTGTCTTACCACTTCATGACAAATAGATGGGTAAAAAGTAGAAGCACTGACAGATTTTCTTTTCTGGGGTTCCAAAGTCACTGCAGATGTGACTGGAGTCATGAAATAGCTTGCTTTTTTGAAGAAACGCTATGACAAACCTAGACAGAAAGGGAAAAAGCAAAGACATGACTTTGCAAACAAAGCCCATATAAACAAAGCTATGATTTTTTAGTAGTCATGTACAGATATGAGAGTTGGACCATAACAAGGCTGAGCACTGAAGAACTGATGCTTTCAAACCATGGTGCTGGAGAAGACTCTGGAGAGTCCCTTGGACAGCAAGGAGATCAAACCAGTCCATTCTAAAGAAAATCAACCCTGAATATTCACTGGAGGCACTGATGCTGAAGCTTTGGTCACCTGATGCAAAGAGTGGGCTCATTGGAAAAGACCCTGATGCTGGAAAAGATTGAGGACAAAGAGGAAAAGGGAGTGACAAGGAATGGGAAGGTTGGATGGCATCACTGACTCAATGGACATAAGTCTGAGCAATCTCTGGGAGATAGTGAAGGACAGAGAAGCCTGGTGTGCTGCAGTTCATGGGGTCACAAGGAGTTGGGCATGACTTATTTACTGAATAACAGCAATATTGCTTTAATGTAGCAAGTGCAGTGACAGAAATATGTCAGAGTGAGCACACAAAAAAGAAACAAGTAGCATAACCAAGATGGTGAGGTATGGCTTCTAAGAGGAGCAAAATCTGTTTCTGTGAGTAGCACAGTCAATTAAAGAAACAGGAAAAGGGAAGTGACTCTAGGCACGGGGTAATAATTCATAAACATGCACAGGTAAGAAATATCATAGAGTGCAAATAAACTGAAAGATTTATANACAGGAATTTCACTGAAGATGATAGGTAGATGACAAATAGCTGATAAAAAGACTGTCTCTTATACACATCTTGAGAAACGCTGGGCTGGATAAAGCACAAACTGTAATCAAGATTGCCAGGAGAAATATCAATAACCTGAGATGTGCAGATGACACCACCCTTATGGCAGAAAGCAAAGAAGAACTAAAAAGCCTCTTGATGAAAGTCAAGAAGAGAGTGAAAAAGCTAGCTTAAAACTCAATATTCCAGAAATGAAGATCATGGCATCTGGTCCCATCACTTCATGGCAAATAGATGGGGAAACAATGGAAACAGTGAGAGATTTTCTTTCCTTGGGCTCCAAAATCACTGCAAATGTTGAGTGTAGCCATGATATGAAAAGACTCTTGCTCCTTGAAAGAAAAGATATGACCAACCTAGACAACATATTAAAAAGGAGAGACATTACTTTGACAACAAAAGTCCATATAGTCAAAGCTATGGTTTTTCCAGGAGTTGTGTATGGATGTGAGAGTTGGACAATAAAGAGGGCTGAGTGCCAAAGAATTGATGCTTTTGAACTGTGGTGTTGGAGAAGACTCTTGAGAGTCCCCTGGACGTCAAGGAGATCAAAGTCAATCCTAAAGGAAACCAATCCTGAATATTCATTGAAAGGACTAATACTGAGGCTGAAGATCCAATACTTTGGCCACCTGATGCAAAAAGCCAACTCATCAGAAATGACCCTGATTCTGGGAAAGATTGAAGGCAGGAGGAGAAGGGGATGACAGAGAATGAATTGGTTGGATGGCATCACTGACTCAATGGACATGAGTTTGATGAAGCTGTGGGAAATGATGAAGAACAGAGAAGCCTGGCCTGCTGCAGTCCATGGGATCACAAAGTGTCAGACACGACTGAGTAACTGAACAAGAGATCATGAAAGAAGACAATAATAGAGGACTTGGTAACAAAAAAGATATGAAATACAGAAAAATAATAGCAAAATGCCAGAAACCATTCTATAAAATTTATTACATTAAATGTAAATAAAGCTGTACTAATAAGAGTCAGTATTGGAAGAATGAATGAAAAAATATGATCCAACTAGATACTGTCTACAAGAGACCCACTGCAAATTCAAAGGCCCATATAAGTTGAAATTAAAAAGAAAAGGAAAGATGTTTCATGAAAATAAGAACCGAAATAAAGCCAGATGTTTATAAGTAATATTAGACTTTAATCTAAGATAAAATTTCTTATAAAATACAGAGGATATCACATGGTAATAAAAAGGTCAATTCATCAAGGAAATATAAATGTTATAAATGTACATTCACCTAAAGTAAAGCCCGAAAATACATGAAGCAAATACTAAGATAATTAAAGACAGAATATAGAGTTCAACAATAATGTTAGGATATTTCAGTACCTCACTTTGAATAATGGATAGACGAGTAGGCAGAAAATCAGAGATATTAGACTAGACTAGAAGATTTGGAAATTACATAACAGCTAGACATAATTGGCCTTCTTAAATGAACGATGCAAAGAAATAGAGGAAAACAATAGCATGGGTAAGATTACTTATTTCTTCAAGAAAATGGGAGATATCAAGGGAATATTTCATGCAGGCTGGGCATGATAAAAGACAGGAATGGCAGGGACCTAACAGAAGCAGGAGAAACTTATATGTGGGTCAAGAAGCATCAGTTAGCTTCAGACACGACTGAGTAACTGAACAACAATGAAGAAACCAGAGCTAACAACATACTATGAAACACTAAAATTCTTATACCCCCAGGAACAAAAAAAGTCTGCTCTTTCTACTTCATTTCAGCATTTTACAGGAAGTTCTAGCAAGAGCAATTAGGCAATGATGTGAGATAAAAATGTTTACATTTGTTCACATTCATTTAATTTCAAATTTGGGTCTAAAATCAAAACTCTTTCAAGTAAATTAAACAAACACACAAATTTCTGTCTATATCTTTAGCCCTGGAGGTATAGCTCCTTGGTGTAATGAAATCTTTCATCATTTGGATCCATGCTTAGGGTGTACTAATTCTACTTACATGGGAAACTTTCAGACAAAAAACACACACTAGGACTCTTCTTTCAATTTGATTACAGCTCTGCTTAGGCATGAATGTGCCTTTCCTCAGGGCTTACTAATGTCTTCGGTTGTTATAGCATATTATTCCTTCTGAACAAAATCGTAATGGAATGCATGGTGCATCCTTCAAGATGAAATTGTTACGAGGTATTTAGCAAGGCTGAATGAAACAACATTAATGAAAGAACCACATTAAAACTGGTGGTGTCTGATATTAACCGCTATTTATCACCATTCATTCACTAGAAAAACATTTGTTATTCATTTTTTAGCTAGGCACTGCTTTTGATAAAAAGATTAAGTTTAAATATTCACCACTTTCAATAAGACCATAGTGCATTTGGGGCTATGATATAGAGACAAAAATTGAAATAATAATAAATACTAGTGAAATTTAATTTAAGAAAAAGTAAGGAAATTCCAAAAAAAATTTACTTCTGCTTCATTGACTATGCTAAAGCCTTTGATTGTGTCAATCACAATAAAATGTGGAAAATTCTTAAAGGGATGGGAATGCCAGACCACCTTACCTGTCCCCTAAGAAACCTGTATGCAGGACAAGAAGCAACAATCGGAAATGGATATTGAACAATGGACTGGTTCAAAATTGGGAAATGCTGTACATTGTCAGCCCGCTTGTTTAACTTATATGAAGAGTACATCATGTGAAATGCTGGGCTGGATGAATCACAAGTGGGAATCAAGATGACCAGGAGAAATATTAACAACCTCAAACATGCAGATGATACCACCTTAATGGCAGAAAGTGAAGAGGAGCTAAAGAGCCTCATGATGAAGGTAAAAGAGGAGAGTAAAAAAGCTGGCTTAAAACTCAACATTCAAAAAATTAAGATCATGGCACCCTGTCTTACCACTTCATGACAAATAGATGGGTAAAAAGTAGAAGCACTGACAGATTTTCTTTTCTGGGGTTCCAAAGTCACTGCAGATGTGACTGGAGTCATGAAATAGCTTGCTTTTTTGAAGAAACGCTATGACAAACCTAGACAGAAAGGGAAAAAGCAAAGACATGACTTTGCAAACAAAGCCCATATAAACAAAGCTATGATTTTTTAGTAGTCATGTACAGATATGAGAGTTGGACCATAACAAGGCTGAGCACTGAAGAACTGATGCTTTCAAACCATGGTGCTGGAGAAGACTCTGGAGAGTCCCTTGGACAGCAAGGAGATCAAACCAGTCCATTCTAAAGAAAATCAACCCTGAATATTCACTGGAGGCACTGATGCTGAAGCTTTGGTCACCTGATGCAAAGAGTGGGCTCATTGGAAAAGACCCTGATGCTGGAAAAGATTGAGGACAAAGAGGAAAAGGGAGTGACAAGGAATGGGAAGGTTGGATGGCATCACTGACTCAATGGACATAAGTCTGAGCAATCTCTGGGAGATAGTGAAGGACAGAGAAGCCTGGTGTGCTGCAGTTCATGGGGTCACAAGGAGTTGGGCATGACTTATTTACTGAATAACAGCAATATTGCTTTAATGTAGCAAGTGCAGTGACAGAAATATGTCAGAGTGAGCACACAAAAAAGAAACAAGTAGCATAACCAAGATGGTGAGGTATGGCTTCTAAGAGGAGCAAAATCTGTTTCTGTGAGTAGCACAGTCAATTAAAGAAACAGGAAAAGGGAAGTGACTCTAGGCACGGGGTAATAATTCATAAACATGCACAGGTAAGAAATATCATAGAGTGCAAATAAACTGAAAGATTTATATTTGCAATATTTCTAGAAAGGGTTAGATCAAGAAAAGCTTTGTGTACCGTGTTAAGAAGTTTAGATATTATCATGTTGGTAATGGAAAACTATTAATGATTTTTAAGAAGCAGCAAAGTACAGGTTTATCTGCACTTTACACAGTACACTTCTGAAGGCATATGAAATTTCAGGGAATATACTAGACAACTCTAGAATGAGTAGTTGGCATGACACATATTCAATGTACAGTTATAAAAACAGAAACCCATAGCATTTCTCCTGCTGAATTAAAAAGATTAAGAGGACTATTTGCCATAAATAGATGTGGACTGAGAAACTGAGAAAGAATGACAGTTGCAAATCTAAATACTATTTCTTTGAGGAGGAATATTTTCTGAGTCAAGACTAGACACCAACCTAGTGGTTAGAGATTAAGCCTAGGATCTGAGTTTGCGACTGACTACTGCTATCATAAAATTCCCAGTCTTTTGGAAAACAGAAAAGCAAAGCACCCTAAACCTCATATATCAGGCTCCAGATACTTGCCTTCAGTAATACCTATGGATTCCTCAATTTCAAAGCAATGCACAATCTAATAAGTAATATTTGATTGGGTATTTTCCAGTAAACTCAAGAGCTTTTGTTTCTAGGGTTGTGCTGGGTCTCTTGCGCGTGTGGGCTTTCTCTGAATGTCGTGAGCAGGAGCTACTCTTTAATTGTGGTGCGTGGGCTTTTCACTGCAGTGGCTTCTCTTGTTGCAGAGCACAGGCTCTAGGCACGCATGGGTCAGGACTTGAAGCATCTGGGCTCAGTTGTTGCCATTCTTGAGTTCCAGAGCATGGGCTTAGTAGGTGTGGCTCAGTTTCTCAGCAGCAAGTGGGATCCTCTTAGACCAGGGGTCAAACCACTATCCCCTGCATTGCAAGGTGGATTCTCAGCCTCTGGACCACCAGGGAAGCCCTGACAAGTTTTTTAAAAAGCAAAACAAAAAATATAAAGTGTAATCAATATGGTACTTTTTATTTTCTTTTTGTAAATATAAATTTATTTATTTTAATTGGAGGTTAGTTACTTTACAATATTGTATTGGTTTAAATAGTTAGTGACGGTATCAGACTGACCAGACTGATACATGAGAGTATTGCAGACACTGTAAAGACCACAGGGCGTTGTTAAAAACTAGTACACAACTATTTGGTAATGCCATCAATTGTTCTACAGTAAATTGTGAATATAAGTATGTTCAGAGCACAAAGGAGTGAAGAGTTGAGATGGATTCCAAATAAAGCATAAAAGCATGGACTCCTCTTTTTTTCTCTTTCTCTGAAAGCTTTCATCTCGATCAATTGAAACAGTGTCTTATTGTCCTGACCAAAATCCCTCCTTTTGCAGAAAAACACCATGGAAATTAACATCCACTAACATCAACGTTGGCTTGAAGTAAAGAGTCTATTATAACTCCATTATAAGAGAATTGCTTGTGGCATCGAATTACCGTGGGAAATGAATCCATGCTCTGCCTGCCCATACACACACTGCTAAAACCCCGTAGAGAATCCATTAGTGGGACCCAGAGTCACACTAGCCTATAATTTTTCTTTGTCTCGGAAAAACAGTAGCCTGTAATTTGTCTTTGCCTGAGGTTTTAAAAAGGCCATTCCTGGCTGAGTCTCACACATGCTGTCATAGCCCCATGTCCAGTTCATGTCTTAGTTACTGTCCAGACACCTTCCCAAGAAGACACAATGGAATGGGCCTCACAGTATATCTAGTGAGCAAGGAATTTGTTGTGGTTGAACTCTCTTTCTTGACTTCTGATTTCTTTGCAAATTGTATTTTAATTTTTTAAAATAATATTCTCAAATATTTAGCTTTAATTTAATGCTAGATATATTCTGTAATCAAAAGTTTATATTAGATTTTGAAAGTTTGATGCCAATGATATGGAAATATAACTACACTCTGTTTAAGCAGGTTCTTTGTCATTAAAGAAGGCCATACTTTAATGGTCATAGTATAATGTTCAAATACATTGTATTTGATCAAAGTATCTCAGCCTGCTATTTTGAAAGATGACATTCATCTAGTTATAAATACAAAACATTAAAATGATTATTAGAGTAGTTCAAATATGAATTATCCTTACTTAAAGACACAATTACTTCTTGACTGTTTATGTTAATGAAGGAAAAATATATAAATCTTAGATAAGGATAGTTTCATATTAAAACAGCACAATTTTAATTCAGTAGCTTAATACTTAACTCCATGAAATCTAAACCATCTTAAAGTTCGTGCATGGATGGAATGGTTTGAATCTCCTTTATAATTCTTTTAAGGACTTGGTCTAGTGGCAAAGTATCTGTGTTTTCCCAAGAGGGATTTCTGTCATATTTTTAGATACTGTAAGATTATGTAATGTTGCTTTTTTTCTTCTCTAGTGATTCATATATTCTTTTGAAGGGATAGGAGTTCGGTGGAACAAAGGAGGAGCTATCACCAGACACGTTGCTTTGGTTATGGAAGTGTTACTCATCATGCAACCAGCCTTTACGTCCCGTAGCCCTTGAGCCATGGATAGCTGCCCCTTTTGACCATGTGCTACTGTCATTCAGGATAGAGGCAGTGATTATATAGCTCAGTTCAGTCACTCAGGCATGTCCGACTCTTTGCGACCCCATGAATCGCAGCACGCCAGGCCTCCCAGTCCATCACCAACTCCCAGAGTTCACTCAGACCCACACCCATCGAGTCAGTGGTGCCATCCAGCCATCTCATCCTCTGTCATCCCCTTCTCCTCCTGCCCCCAATCCCTCCCAGCATCAGAGTCTTTTCCAATGAGTCAGCTCTTCATATGAGGTGGCCAAAGTACTGGAGTTTCAGCTTTGGCATCATTCCTTCCAAAGAAATCCCAGGTCCGATCTCCTTCGGAATGGACTGGTTGGATCTCCTTGCAGTCCAAGGGACTCTCAAGAGTCTTCTCCAACACCACAGTTCAAAAGCATCAATCACAATTTCATCTTTCGATTTAGAAGTCTTCCATGTTCCCTCTCTTTCTTTCATAGGCCAGGTCTGATCCATTACTGAATCCCATTGGTTATACTTCAAATTATCTCCAGGATCTAATTGTTTTTTATCAATACCACCATTAACCCCTGGTCCAAGGCATTACTATTCTCTCTCTCTTTTTTGGGGGGGGAGGGGGGTTGGATGTGATAGTAGTTTATAATTACCATTCCTGCTTACTCTGCTACTATTTATTCCTTACAAAGCAACCAGAATTGCTTTATTTCACAGCAAGCTCAGATTATCATTGCACTGTGCTTAGTCACTCAGTCATGTCTGACTCTTCGTGACCCCATGAACTCTAGCCCGCCAGGCTCCTCTGTCCATGAAGATTCTCCTGGCAAGAATACTGGAGTGGATGCTATGCCCTCCTCCAGGGGATCTTCCCAACCCAGGGATCGAACCCAGGTCTCCCACATTGCAAGCAGATTCTTTACCATCTGAGCCACCAGGGAAGTCCATTGTTAGCTGACTCATTGGAAAAGACCTTGATGCTGGGAAAGATTGAAGACAAGAGAAACGGGCGACACAGGATGGGTTGGTTGGATGGCATCACTGACTCAATGGACATGAGTCTGAGCAAACTCAGGGAGAAAGTAAAAGACAGGAAAGCCTGGTAAGGTGCAGTCCATGTGGTCACAGAGTCAGATACAATTTAGTGATTTAAAAACAACAACTGTCTATGTATGTCTGTTTATCCACATACTTATAGATAGGTAAATACCACTGCATTACGTCATAGAAATTTTCATTCAAGTGTAATATTAAGAGAGACCTTCTCTGACCACTCTAATTAGAACAGCACAGATTATCATTATTCATCTCAAACTTTCCAAAGTCATCTGATCATATTCAGAATAAATTCCCAAGTTTCATTTCTTACAAGCCACATGATCGGGCCTCTGTTTATTTCTGTCTCCATCTCTACAACTCTGATTATTCTCTCTGTCCTGCCACATTGCTGTGTTGTCTTCCTCACTTCTCCTGGACTATGCCAAGCACATTCTTATCACATGTCCTTTGCAATTGCTATTCTCTCTACCTTACTTGTCTCCTGAGAAATCTGTATTCAGGACAAGAAACAATAGTTAGAAACAGACATGGAACAGACTGGTTCCAAATTGGGAAAAGAGTATATCAAGGCTGTATACTGTGACCCTGTTTGTTTAACTCCTATGCAGAGTACAGCATGTGAAATGCCACACTGGATGACTCATGAGCTGGAATCAAGATTTCTGGAAGAAATATTAATAACCTCAAATATGCAGATGATATCACTTTAATGGCAGAAAACTAAGAGAATCTAAAGAGCCTCTTGATGAAGGTGAAAGAGGAGAGTGAAAAAGCTGACTTAAAATTCAACATTCAAAAAACTAAGATCATGGCATCTAGTCTCATCACTTCACAGCAAATAGATGGGGGCGTGGTGGGGAGCAGAATGGAAACAGTGACAGATTTTCTTTTATTGGCCTCCAAAATCACTGTGGACAGTGACTGCAGTTACAAAATTAAGACACTTGCTCCTTGGAAGAAAAGCTACGACAAACCTAGACAGTAAAAGCGGAAACATCACTTTGTCAACAAAAGTCCATATAGTCAAAGCTATGGCTTTTCCTATAGTCATGTACAGACATGAGTGTTGGACCACACAGAAGGCTGAACACTCAAGAACTGATGATTTCAAACTGTGATACTGGAGAAGACTCTTGAGGGTCCCTTGGACATCAGGGAGAGCAAACCAGTCAATCCTAAAGGAAATCAACCCTGAATATTCATTGGAAAGACTGATGCTGAAGCTGAAGCTCCAGTACTTTGGTCACCTGGTGTAAAGAGTTGACTCACTGGAAAAGAATCTGATGCTGGGAAAGACTTAAGGCAGGAGGAGAAGGGGATGACAGAGGATGAGATGGTTGGATGGCATCACTGACTCAATGGACATGAGTTTGAGCAAGCTCAAGCAGTAGTGAGGGACAGAGAAGCCTGGAGTGCTGCAGTCCATGTAGTCACCAACAGTCAGGATAATTTAGTGACTGACAAGCAACAGCTGCCTATGTATGTCTCTTTAGTCACATACTTATAGATGGGCAAGTATCACTACATTACTTCATACAAGGTTTCGATCAAATGTTATATTAAAAGAGAAACCTTCCCTGACCAGTATTATTAGAACAGCAATCCCATCTATTCTGTCTTCATATGTTTTTACTTTGCTTATTTTACCTAACAGTACTTCAGAGCACTAATATGAAATAGATTTATTTGTTTACTGTGCCTTTCCCCAAACCAGGATGTTCATCCCTGAAGGGCCAACATTTTATTTTATTCTTTGAGGACTCTCCAGTGACTATGGTAGTAGGTACTGGATCCTACAACAGCATCTGAGAATCAGTGACGTTACATCTTATTCTAGAGAACATGCTTTCCTGACTTTATGGTAAAAAGTATTTTTTTAAGGTTTTCTGTTTTGAAGAAAGAAGTGTCAGTTCCAAAGCTGTCTTTCAATTTCTCAAAACACTGCTTAAAATATAAATGATTATATAAGCTTTAAAACTGAGCCTGCTACTTTGGCAAAGAGATAACCATGTGATCTCTTGCCAGTTATTTGCTAGTGCTGAATTTCTCTTTTTCAAACTACTAACTCCTTTGCTGGTAAAATTATTCACATAAAATCCCTTTCAGTCTTAAAATATTTGTTCAACTTTGTGGCCTATGATTGTGGCTATTTATACACCTTAATGCTTGCCATTGAATTCTAGTAAATATACCTTAAACATTTATTAGTTAGCCTACTTAGCAGCAATATTAAGCATCAGGTTTATGTATGAGAAATAAGGATACTGCTCTTTTTTTAGGAAGTACCTTATTTGTGTGGTCAGAAGTCAGTTTTCATTCATTCTTGAGTTAAGGGTCTAAGCAAACACACACTCAAGGTCAATTTTATCACTTATTACAACTGAACAAAAAAATACATAGATATCTCCTGATGAGATAAACATCCTACTTTGACCTGCAAGAACTTCCCAAATTCATCCATAATGGGATAAAAATATGTGAAAGAGCTCTTTTCATTCTTAAAAAAATCCTATAAAGCATTTGACATTTTCTTTTTAAAAAACTCAAGATAAGTCATCTAGAATTCTCTGACATTCTTCTGGCATTCATCACATTTTTGTAGAATTATATTCTCTTCACTTTTGTTAATTGTGAGAAAAAGCAATTTTTAATGTCCTTTTCAGGGTTCAAATAATATATTACCATTTGTAAAACATCCAGATTTAGCACTGTTTTTCCGCAGATTGTGTTTCATTCAAACCAAGAGTATCTGCTTGGTGTTATCCATCACAAAAGAACAATTCATTTTGATTTTTCCTCATACATAGATTTCAGAACCAAATCTAACTGGCTTTTCACCATATGACGATTGGTGTACGGTCCAGATTAAAAAAAAAAAAAAAAGCAGTATATTCTGCTGTTGGCAGAGGAACTAAGAAAACCTTCTTATAGAATTCTTTCTCTATATCATACCTTTTTATGATGTCCCCACTTAAATATACTTTTTTGAAATAATGTCTTTAGCATGCCATGGAAATCATGTATAATGTATGACTGTTAGAACAATTTCCTTTGATATACTTTTCTGCCTTCCTGTCCTTATTCTGGTCTGTACTTTTATTTCCACATAAGTTATATATCCTTTTGTCCACTGTTACACATCTGCTCATTTAGAAAACTGTATTTTAATAAAATCTTGAAATAAGAAGTAATCTTTTAAATTTGCCCACAAATTTGCCATTTTTTGCACTATTTCTTCTTTTAGGAAGATATTATGAATTTTTACCTGAACAATATTTCCTTTAACTGAATGAATCTTTTAAAGTTATTTTAATGCAGGCTTCCAAGAGAATTTTTTTCTCAGATTTTATACTTTTATTTTTGAAGGATATTTTTTCTGGGTATAGAATTCTAAATCAACTTTTTTTTTTTTCAACTTTAATGAAATCATCCCATTTTCTTCTGACTTGTATTATATGAAATGGAAATTGAGTTGACTTTCTTTTCTTTGGTCTCTTATATGTAACATGTCATTTCCTCCAAAGATTTTCTCTTCATCACTGGTTTTTAATAATTGGACTATTAAGTACCTAGATGTGGTTTTATTCATTTATGCCTTGTTTTGGTTTCATTGAGATTGTTAGATTATAAATTTATGTATTATACCAAATTTAGGAAATTTTTTTACCTTATTCATTCAAAATTATTGTATACCCTATCTTCCTTCTGTTACATGTATGATATCTGCGCTAGAGAGCTTATTAATGTTCAATGGGTCATTAAGTTTCCGTTCACTTTTTGTTTGTCATTTTTCCTCTCTGTGCTTCAATTCTAGTAGATCTTAGTGTCCTGGTTCATAGCACTAAAGATTCTCTTCTGTGGCATGTAATATGTAGTTACATTCATCTGATGAACTTTTGGCCTCAGACATTCTATTTTTCATCAAGAGGCTCCATTTGCTTATTTTTTTAATTGATTTCCTTTTTCTCCTAATCATGTTCGTATTTTCTTTTAATTTCTTAAGTATATTTATTTTGTTGTTATTGTCCTGTCACTAAGTCATGTCTGCCTCTGTGAGCCGATGGACTACAGAGTCCTCCACTGTCTCCTGGAATTTGTTCAAATTCATGTCCTTTGAGTCAATGATGCTATCACTATCTCATCCTTTGCGACTCTGTTCTCTTTTTGCCTTCAATCTTTGCCAGCATCATGGTCTTTTCCAGTGACACAACTCTTCACATTAGGTGGCCAAAGTATTGCAGCTTCAGCCTCAGCATCAGTCCTTCCAAAGAATATTCAGAGTTAATTTCCTTTAGGATTGACTGGTTTGATCTCCTTAATGTTGAATATATTTATACCTATTTAAATTTCTTTTCTGCTCATCCAGTCACCTATAAGGGCATGGAAACTACAGTCCATGGCACTGTTTTTGAATTGTCCATGAACAAAGAATTTTATATATATATATATATATATATATATATATATACAGCCTAGAATATTTACTTTCTGATCCTTTGCAGGAAAACATTGTTGACCTTTAATCTATATTTTTGAACTCATTTCTGCTAACTGATTTTTCTTCTGCCTATGGATTTCAGTATTCTACTTTTTTACTTATATATTTAATTTGATGCTGGATATTATAATATATATACTTTATTGGTTGTCTCTCTAAATTTGTGAGGGAATGAAGGTGAAAAATTATATAAAATTCTAATATTATTATTTTTGTGGTTTGAAATGTAATTCACATTCCATATAATTTATCCATTTAAAATGTACAATACAATGGCTTTTAGTACATTCACAGAGTAGTGTATCTGTCACCACAATTAATCTCAGATTGTTTTCATTACTCTGAAAAGAAACCCCACACCCCTTAATCATCACACCCCAAGTCCCTCATCTTCTACAGTCCTAGACAGCCAGTAGTTTACTTCCTGCCTCCATAGATGTCTATTGTGGACATTTCATTTAAAAGCAATCATATAATATGTCATCCTGTGTGAGTGGCTTTTTTCACTTATGCTTTTTTTTCTTTTTGTTTTTACTTTACAATATTGTTTTGGTTTTTCTATACTTCAGCATGAATCCACCATGGTGTACACGTGTTCCCAATCCTGAATCCCCCTCCCACCTCCCTCCCCATACCATCCCTCTGGGTCATATTATGTTTTCAATGTTCAACCCTGTTGTAACCTATATCAATATTTCTTTCCTTTTTATGACTGAATACTACATTTGTGTGACTATATCACATTTCATTCATCTATTCATTTATTGATGGACATTTGGGCCATTTTTACTTATTTGTATTATGAATAATGATGATATAAACATCATTATATACATAAATGTATAAAAAATTTGTAAACACATATCTTTACATTCTTGGGTCTATCCTAGGATATGCTGAGTTACATGGTAACCTTATATTTAACCATTTTAGGAGATACTAGACTATTTTCCATAGTGGTTATACCAATTTACATTCCAGCTACCAGTGTTTGAGCATTCTAATTTCTCTACAACTATGCAACACTTTATTATTTCTTTTTTTTTTTTTTAACACTATAACCGTGGTAGTGAGTGTGAAGTGGTATCACATTGTGGTTTTACTTTGCATTACCCTGATGGCTAATAATGTTGAGCATCTCTTCATGTATTTAATGGTCATTTGTGTACCTTCTTTAGAGAGCTACCTATTCAGATCCGTTATTCACCTGTTATTGGGTAATTTGCCATTTTTTACTGAGTTGTAATAGTGATTTATATATTCTAGATACAAATTTCTTATTAGATAAATGATTTGCAAAAAGTTTCTCCCATGCTGCTTGCTGGTTTTTCACTGTCTCCATGGAGTCCTCGGAAGAAAAGTTTTGAAATTCAGTGATGTCCAATTCATCTATTATTTCTTTCTGGATGTGTGTGGCTATGCCATCATATCTAAGAACACATTAGCTGATCACAGGTCATGAAAATTTACATCTATGTTTTTTCTTAATTTTTTTAATAATATTAGCCCTCATGTATAAGTATCAAATCCATTTTGAATTAATTTTGTATATGACATGAAGTAAGGGGGCCAAAGCCTTCCCAGGTGGTGCTAGTGGTAAAGAACCTGCCTGCTAATGGTTTGATCCCTGGGTGAGGAAGATCTCCTGGAGGAGGACAGGGCAACTCCTTACAGTAAACTTGCCTGGAGAATTCCCATAGACAGAGGAGCCTGGTGGGCTATAGTTCATAGAGTCACACAGAGTCAGACACAACTGAAGCGACTTAGCACACAGGAGGTCTAACTTCATTATGCTGCATGTAGATGGTCAGCTTCTCCAGCATCATTTGTAGAAAAAAGAAATCTCTTCCCTAATTGAACGGCTTTGGCACCCTGAAATTGTTACTTTTCATTCTGGATATTAAGAAATGATTTCAGTAACCCCCATTAGTTCTTCAAATAACACTGGGAACTGCTATAGAGAATGAACTTACATTTTTAAATTCAGGGTAAGAAACTCCCAGAAGCCATTTAAAAAACCAAGCTTTCAATGCGCCCTAAATCTTTCTCCTCATGAGATAAATAGATTATGTGGAGTGGCATGGTTTATAATATACAATTGAATAAAATGTGGTTTCTAACCTAAAGACTGGCCCCTTGATTTCTTTAATGTGTAAGCATAGCTTCATCATGCATTGCCTATCTCTAGGATAAGACTGAATAAAACCTTGTAGGACTCAAATATTCTTTCATGAAATTTGTTTCTCTTACTCAAGTAAAAATAAGCTTGAATTTATATTGTTGTTATTCAGTAGCTCAGTCGTGTTCAACTCTTTGCCACCCCATGGACCGCAGCATGCCAGGCTCCCTGTATTTCACTGTCTCCCAGAGTTTGTCCAAACTCATGTCCATTGAATCAATGATATCATCCAAGCATCTCATCTTCTGTCATCCCCTTCACCGCCTGTCTTCAATCTTTCCCAGCATCAGGGTCTTTTCCAATGAATCAGCTCTTCCTACCAAAGCGCTCCAAAGTATTGGAGCTTTAGCCTCAGCATCAATCCTTCCAATAAATATTCAGGGTTGATTTCCTTTAGGATGGACTGGTAGATCACCTTGCAGTCTAAGGGAGTCTTAAGAGCCTTCTCCAGCACCACAGTTTGAAAGCATCAGTTCTTCAGTGCTGAGCTTTCTTTGTGGTTCAACTCATATACCTGTAGATGACTACGTGAAAAAACATAGGTTTAATTATATGGGCCTTTGTAGGCAATGTGTTGTCTCTACTTTTTAATATGATGCATAGGTTTGTCATAGCTTTTCTTCCAAGGAGCAAGCGTCTTTTAATTTTATGACTGCAGTCACCATCTGCAGTGATTTTGGAGCCCCGCAAAACAAAGTCTGCCACTGTTTCCATTGTTTCTCCATCTATTTGCCATGAAGTGATGGGGCCAGATGCCATGATCTTAGTTTTCTGAATGTTGTTTTAAATCAGTTTTTTCACTCTCTTCTTTCACTTTCATCAAGAGGCTTTTTAGTTCCTCTTCACTTTCTGCCACTAGGGTGGTGTCCTTTTCATACTTGAGGTTATTGATATTTCTCCCAGAAATCTTGATTCCAGGTTGAATTCTACCCAGCTTGGCATTTTGTATGATGTACTCTGCATATCAGTTGAATAAGCAGGGCGAGAATACTCAGCCTTGATGTACTTCTCTCCCGATTTTGACCCAGTCTGTTGTTCCATGTCCGTTTTGGTTGCTTCTTGACCTGCATTCAGGTTTCTCAAGAAGTGGTTAAGATGGTCTGATACTCACATCTCATGAAGAATTTTCCACATTTTGTTGTGATCCACACAATCAAAGGCTTTAACATAGTCAATAAAGCAAAAGTACATGTTTTGTCTGGAATATCCTTGCTTTTTCTATGACCCAATGAATGTTGTCAATTTGATGTTGCCAGTTTGAAGATATATTATTAATATTAAATCCTCAAAGTTATCAGTTTAAGTTGTCAATACAGATAGATCTCTGCAATTAAATTTTGTCTCTAATCTTACTGTGTGGCTTCAGTATATTTCTAAAATTCTTCAAGCCTCAGATTTTTCATCTATAAAATAAAGATAATGATAAAACTTCATATTTTTGACCAGAGAAGGCAATGGCACCCCACTCCAGTACTCTTGCTTGGAAAATCCCATGGAGGGAGGAACCTGGTGGGCTGCAGTCCATGGGGTCGCTAAGAGTCGGACACAACTGAGTGACTTCACTTTCACTTTTCACTTTCATGCATTGGAGAAGGAAATGGCAACCCATTCCAGTGTTCTTGCCTGGAGAATCCCAAGGATGGGGGAGCCTGGTGGGCTGCCGTCTATGGGGTAGCACAGAGTTGGACACAACTGAAGTGACTTAGCAGCAGCATTTTATTGACATAAGCACTTGGCATAATTTCGGGTTTATATTACTAGTAAGGGTTCAATACATATTAGCTATAAGTAATCAAGAAATAAATGTTCACTAATTATCTATGCCAGGCATTGTGTTAAGGACTGGAAAAAAAAAAAAAAGATAAATAAGGATCAATTCTTGACTCTAAAGCAGGGAATGACATATGCTATTGCTACCAGGCTCTTACATATTTGCTTAAACATTCCATTTTGGGGTATGTTTTCTTGCTTAGTCATCCTATTTGCTCTTTGGACATTCAATGGCTTTTTTGTTTTTACCTAGCCTCCTAAAAGACAATAAGTACGGGCGATCAAATATCATCATTTACATTTTGGCTTAAACTCATTTACACCAAGGTGTTAAGGTTCAGAGAACCATTCATTCCTCTTTTATTCATCAGTCTATTCATCAAATTTATTGATAACTTACTAATGTCAAGCACTGAGAAAAATATTGAGAATGATTCCTAAACTAAAAGAAAGAATATGTTATGAACATGAATAACAAGAATTTAAGATGATTTGGTAATTACTTAAAGATAATTATAAGCAAATACTGTAAATGTTCAAAGAAAGATCAGACAAATCTGTTTGATGGTACCATATCAACAATGGATTACAACCTTCAAGAATAAAAAATAAATAAACAAGAAAAAATGAAGAATTTGTAAGTAGAAGGAACAGCAGTGTAAAGAGTAAGATTTTGTGAGGTGGAGAGGGAAAAAAAGGAAGACAGGGATTTATCCCTGATCCAGAAAAATGCAATAACCTAAGGATGACCTAAAGAAAATCAGTATTTTTAAGATATCTTAATCCTGCTCCAAAATGCCTCATTGTTTCTCCTCCCTCTCTTTTTATCTTCCTTTGTGCCTCACCCTTGATTTCTCTTAAGGCTTTGTTTAAGTAAAACAGATAATAGGAACTCAGATCCTATGCTAAATGTTGCCACTTCTTATCGTTTCATCAGAACTGGTGAAACTGGTTTAATTGTTGTGAGTAAAATAACCATGATGTCATCACCGTAGACATGTAGTTCCCATTTTTAGGACCAGTTCCTGCTGTTCTGTCTCAAAGCTTCCACATCTATTACACATCTCCTATGGGAAACATAAAGAAATTGTTCAAGGAACTTGCAGTTAGTGGAAGGATCATACAGACAGAGCAAAAAGAAATACCAAGGCTAGATCTGTCTTCAATAAGGAAGAAAATTCAAAATTTCAAACTGATCCATATTTGATTGTCATAAAAATAACTCTTGCAGGGATAGATAAAAAGGAAACGTCCAGGAAAATGCCCTGTCTTTATCACTACACTATGTTGCTAATTCAAACATAATGTATTTGCACATTAGAAATTAGGTTGAGCCAAGTGGCTCGGTGGTAAAGAATCCACCTGCAGTGCAGGAGAGATGGGTTCAATCCTTGGGTCGTGAAGATCCTCTGGAGAAGGAAATGGCACCCACTCCAGTTTTCTTTTCTGGAAAATTCCATGTACTGGGAAGCCTGGTGGGCTACAGTCCATGGGGTCGTTAAAGAGTCAGACACGATTTGATAACTAAATAAAAACAACAACAATCATATAATACGATCCAAGAAGACAGATTTACCCCAAACCAAAAAAAAAAAAAACACCTGCTTTATCCAGGACAATTTACTCTTTCTTTTTATTCTTTTTCTGGTTTCTACTTTGTAAACATCCCACTCAAAAGCCCATCATAATACACTGGATATATTAAAGACAGTGCTTCAAAAATTAAAGACAAATGATTCAAAAATAAAAATTAAATTCAATGAGAGAAAGACACAAAGATAACAATAGGAGACAAAGGCTGTTTCTTTTTAACACATGAATATCAACTCCCAGAACCAAGGCCAGTGTCTTCTTAGCCATGATCCAGTCAGCACTCCTCCTCAAGAAATGAATGACATAAACGCAAGCTTCCCCTAAGGTTTAGACTGTGTATCCAACATCCAGTACAAGGGGATAGGAACAGTGTTTGTAATAAGGAATCCTAACTCTTTGGCTAACATGTGAAAAGATGATCAATATTGTTTATTATTACAGAAATGCAAATCAAAACTACAATAAGATATCACCTCACATTAGTCATAATGGCCATCATCAAAAAGTCTCAGTTCAGTTCAGTCGCTCAGTTGTGTCTGACTCTTTGAGACCCCATGAGTTGCAGCACGCAGGCCTCCCTGTCTATCACCAACTCCCGGAGTTCACTCAGACTCATGCCCATCGAGTCGGTGATGCCATCCAGCCATCTTATCCTCAGTTGTCCCCTTCTCCTCCTGCCCCAGATCCCTCCCAGCATCAGAGTCTTTTCCAATGAGTCAACTCTTCCCATGAGGTGGCCAAAGTACTGGAGCTTCAGCTTCAGCATCATTCCTTCCAAAGAAATCCCAGGGCCGATCTCCTTCAGAATGGACTGGTTGGATCTCCTTGCAGTCCAAGGGACTCTCAAGAGTCTTCTCCAACACCACAGTTCAAAAGCATCAATTCTTCGGTGCTCAGCCTTCTTACAGTCCAACTCTCACATCCATACATGACTACTGGAGAAACCATAACCTTGACTAGACGGATCTTAGTCGGCAAAGTAATGTCTCTGCTTTTGAATATGCTATCCAGGTTGGTCATAACTTTTCTTCCAAGGAGTAAGCGTCTTTTAATTTCATGGCTGCAGTCACCATCTGCAGTGATTTTGGAGCCCATCAAAAAGTCTACAAATAATAAATGCTGCAGAAGGTGTGGAGAAAAGGAAGCTTTCTTGTATTATTGGACAGGGAAGCCTGGCATGCTGCAGCTTGTGGGGTCACAAAGAGTCAGACATGACTGAGAGACTGAAATGAACTGAACTGAACTTGTGCTGTTGGATGCAAATTGAAAAAGTCACTATTGAAGACAGTATGGAAAGTCCTTAAAAAAAAACAGCAAGAAAACCACCATATAACCCAGCAATGCCAGTACTAGGCTTATACCCTGAGGAAAAGAAAATTGAAAGAGACATACATACCTCAATGTTCATTGCAGCACTACTTATAACAGCTAGAACATGGAAGCAACCTAGAGGCCCATCCACAGATGAATGGATAAAGAAGCTGTGCTGCATATATATGATGGACTATTACGCTCAGCTGTTCAGTCACGTGGCACTCTTCTGAACCCCAAGGATTGTGGCCCATAAGTCTCCTCTGTCCCTGGAATTTTCCAGGCAAGAACACTGGAGTAAGTTACCATTTCCTACTCTGGGGACAATGGAATATTACTTAACCATAAAAAAGAACATATTTGAGCCAGTTATACTGGGTTGGATGAACCTAGAGCCTATTATACAGAATGAAGTAAGTCAGAAAGAGAAAAGCTAATAGTATATACTAAGAAGAGGTGGCAAGAATACAAAGAAGAACTACACAAAAAAGATGTTCATGACCAAGATAATCACGAAAGTGTGATCACTCACCTAGAGCCAGACATCCTGGAATGTGAAGCCAAGTGGGCCTTAGAAAGCATCACTATGAACAAAGCTAGTGGAGGTGATAGAATTCCAGTGAAGCTATTTCAAATACTGAAAGATGATGCTGTGAAAGTGCTGCACTCAATATGCCAGGAATTTTGCAAAACTCAGCAGTGGCCACAGGACTAGAAAAGGTCAGCTTTCATTCCAATCCCAAAGAAAGCAATGCCAAAGAATGCTCAAACTACCGCACAATTGCACTCATCTCACAGGCTAGTGAGGTAATGCTCAAAGTTCTCCAAGCCAGGCTTCAGCAATACATGAACCAAGAACTTCCAGATGTTCAAGCTGGTTTTAGAAAAGGCAGAGGAACCAGAGATCAAATTGCCAACATTCGCTAGATCATCAAAAAACCAAGAGAGCTCAAGAAAAACACCTATTTCTGCTTTATTGACTATGCCAAAGCCTTTGACTATGTGGATCACAATAAACTGGAAAATTCTGAAAGAAATGGGAATACCAGACCACCTTACTTGCCTCCTAAGAAATATATATGCAGATCAGGAAGCAACAGTTAGAACTGGACATAGAACAACAGACTGGTTCCAAATAGGAAAAGGAGCACACCAAGGCTGTATATTGTCACCCTGCTTATTTAACTTCTATGCAGAGTACATCATGAGAAACATTGGGCTGGATGAAGCACAAGCTGGAATCAAGATTGCTGGGAGAAATATCAATAACCTCAGAAATGCAGATAACACCACCTTTATGGCAGAAAGTGAAGAGGAACTAAAAAGCCTCTTGATGAAAGTAAAAGAGGAGAGTGAAAAAGTTAGCTTAAAGCTCAACATTCAGAAAACTAAGATCATGGCATCTGGTCCCATCACTTCATGGGAAATAGATGGGGAAACAGTGGAAACAGGGTCAGACTTTATTTTGGCGGGCTCCAAAATCACTGCAAATGGGGATTTCAGCCATGAAATTAAAAGATGCTTATGCCTTGGAAGGAAAGTTATGACCAATCTAGATTGCATATTAAAAAGCAGAGACATTACTTTGCCAACAAAGGTCTGTCTAGTGAAGGCTATGGTTTTTCCAGTGGTCATGTATGAATGTGAGAGTTGGACTGTGAAGAAAGCTGTGAAGAATTGATGCTTTTGAACTGTGGTGTTGGAGAAGACTCTTGAGAGTCTCTTGAACTACAGGGAGATCCAACCAGTCCATCCTAAAGGAGATCAGTCCTGGGTGTTCACTGGAAGGACTGATGGTAAAGCTGAAGCTCCAGTACTTTGGCCACCTCATGCGAAGAGTTGACTCATTGGAAAAGACTCTGAGGCTGGGAAAGATTGAGGGCAGGAGGAAAAGGGAATGACAGAGGATGAGATGGCTGGATGGCATCACCAACTTGATGGACATGGGTTTGGGTAAACTCCAGGAATGGTGATAGACAGGGAGGTGTACTGCAGTTTATGGGGTCACAAAGAGTCGGACATGACTGAGCAATTGAACTGAACTGAACTGAACACATAGATATGGAACATCTTTCTAGAAAGATGTTACTGATGAAATCATTTGCCAGGCAGCAATGGAGACACAAAGAGAACAGACTTACGGACATTGTGGGTAGGGAGGAAGGAGAGTGTGGGATGTATGGAGATGGTAACATGGAAACTTACATTACCATATGTAAAATAGATAGCCAATAGGAATTTGCTCTGTGACTCAGGAAACACAAACTGAGGCTCTGTAACAACCTAGAGAGGTGGGATGAGAAGGGAGGTGGGAGGGATGTTGAAGAGAGATGGGACATATATATATACCTATGGCTAAATTCATGTTGAAGTTTGGCAGAAACCAACACAATTCTGTAAAGCAATTATCCTGCAATTAAAAAATTAATTAAAAAAATTAATTCTAACTCTTGATGAAGTTCTGGAATTCAATGTAAGTGAACGATAATATGTATATGTGCTTGAGCTACTGATGATAATCGTAATAGTAAGGATAAACAATGCTAACATATGAAAAGCCACAGCCACTGGTGGATTTTAAATGCAAGCTGCGCTAAGAGTTAGCACGACTGAGCAACTTCTTCACTTTTCATTTTCATGCACTGGAGAAGGAAATGGCAACCCACTCCAGTATTCTTGCCTGGAGAATCCCAGGGACGGGGAACCTGGTGGGCTGCCGTTTCTGGGTCACACAGAGTCAGACACGACTGAAGCAGCTTAGCAGCAGCAGCAGCTGTAAAACTAGCCAAATGAAAGGAAAATTTTAGATTTTATATGAACTATGTATTAATAAAATTAAAGTCACTTATGTGAATTACTTATATTTCTATGTACTACACAGTGTAATAGTGATATAATATTATTAAATATGTAGAATTACCTTTTCAATAAATACTATTTGATTAAAGAATTAATCTATGTGTATGTGGCTGTGATGGTTTGTATCTCATTAACAAAAATCATCTGCTTATAAGTTTAAAAAGATAGGAGAAATGTTATTGATCATGCTAAATATATTATAAATATAAAATAATCAAAACAGTAACAATCCACAGTTCAAACTATATTCCACTCTTCAACTATTTTGTTTAATAAGTCAGGTTATTGCTTTATTCTTAATTTCTCTCAGTTGAATGGACTATAATTTCTACTTGGCATGTCGTGTCTTTGAATCATTATAAACACTTGAAAGCAATCAAATACTTAATGTCCTGTAGAGTAAATCTGTGAATTAGTTTCTATTGATTGCCAATAAGTTAATAATCACTCTAGCATATTTTTCAGGTTCATAGACTTCATCAGATAACCTGCATTTTTGTGCATTAACCTTATGACAAACACTAGTGTTTATTGTGGTATCTTCAGCAAAACTTTTCTCACAGTTGCTCATTCTTTGAGCATAAGTTGATTAAGGCAAAGTTGCTTCCTAAAATCAGAAGTGATTCTACTTTGTCCAAAAATAGTTTAAAAATCTCATAATATAAATGGTTTAAAGATACTTTTTTTTTCTACTGTAAGTGGCACACAGATGGTGCTAAACTGTTATCTGAATCAATTCCAAAGATGTGCAAAGTCCTTAATAGAACAGAAGATGGTTGAGGTTCTATGAATATCTTTAGAACTTCTACATTTTTGCCTAGATTTTAGGTTGAAATTTTATCACTTATAATATTGTTTGTAGGAAAATCATTTTTAGAGGAAATGATTTTGGAAGTCATTTAACAATGTCTAATAAAATAATTTACTTTGTACATTATTGCATTGATAATAAGATTTTGAAAACTCAAATACTTCTGACTTCACTCCCACCCTCTAAATAACTTGTATGCTCACAGATGGAGTTTTTTTAAAAAACCAATTTTATTTGAATTTCACTTTTCCTTGAAAGATGTATCACTTCTGTTTCCAGACTCTAACTTTCTACATTTTCTTGCATTTAATTATTTTTTGTTCTCTTTCATATACTTTCTCCTATTTCATATTTTAATTTTCTTCTTTTCCTTTTAGTAGGTAGGTGGAAAATTCAGGGGAGAAGAAGGTAAATGAATACGAGTAAAGAAAAGAGAGAAAAAAAGAGCAAGATTGTAAATCACAAGATTCCTATAAAAGGCTTGACATATACTCATTGACTCTAACACACAAGCCCATGTCCCACATCTATGAAATGGCCATGGCATGCCAATATTTCCTATTGTTTAGTCAAAGATGACTTGAAAACAGCCCTGAAAATCCTTGGGTTCAAAGGAACATGGAAATACCTATTATTACATAACGTAGTAAGCTGTGTCCCCATTCTCAAATGAATAAGGAAATCCTGAGTGTCCAGAATCAAAAAAGGGATCCGTACATCATTAAAAAAATTTATGGACAAGAGCCCAGCATAATTGAGAGACAGTACTTCTACTTGAATCAGCTAAGATATCCCTGTAAGAATGTTTCTCTCCTAAGTATGTTTCTGTTCAATATTCAGTTCAGTTCAGTCCTTCAAATGTCTGATTCTTTGCAACCCCATGGACTGCAGCACTCCAGGACTCCCTGTCCATCACCAGCTCCCAGAACTTACTCAAACTCATGTCCATAGCGTCGGTAATGCCATCCAACTCATCCTCTGTCATCCCATTCTCCTCCTGCCTTCAATCTTTCCCAGCATCAGGGTCTTTTCCAATGAGTCAGTTCTCATCAGGTGGCCAAAGTATTGGAGTTTCAGCTTCAGCATCAGTCGTTCCAATGATTTCCTTTAGGATGGACTGGTTGGATATCCTTGCAGTCCAAAGGACTCTCAAGAGTCTTCTACACCACAGTTCAAAAGCATCAATTCTTCAGTGCTCAGCTTTCTTTATCATTGAACTCTCATATCCATACATGACTACTGGAAAACCATAGCTTAGACTAGACTGACATTTGTTGGCAAAGTAATTTTAATGATTTTTAATGTTCTGTCTAGGTTGGTCATAACTTTTCTTCCAAGGAGCAAGTGTCTTTTAATTTCATGGCTGCAGTCACCATCTGTAGTGATTTTGGAGCCCCCCAAAATAAAGTCTGTCACTGTTTCCACTGTTTCCCCATCTATTTCCCATGAAGTGATGGGACCAGATGCCATGATCTTAGTTTTCTGAATGTTGCGTTTTAGGCCAAGGTTTTCACTCTCCTCTTTCACTTTCATCAAGAGGGTCTTAGTTATTCTATGCTTTCTGCCATAAGAGTGGTGTCATCTGCATACCTGAGGTTATTCGTATTTCTCCCGGCAATCTTGATTCCAGCTTGTGCTTCTTCCAGCCCAGCATTTCTCATGATGTACTCTGCATAGAAGTTAAATAAGGAGAGTGACAATATACAGCCTTGGCGTGCTCCTTTTCCTATTTGGAACCAGTCTGTTGTTCCATGTCCAGTTCTAACTGTTCTCTGGTTTCTCTGTGTTTTCTAAATCCAACTTAACCATCTGAAAGTTCATGATTCACATACTGTTGAAGACTGGCTTGGAGAATTTTGAGGATTACTTTGCTAGTGTGTGAGATGAATGCAATTGTGCAGTAGTTTGAGCATTCTTTGGCATTGCCTTTCTTTGGGATTGGGATGAAAACTGCACCCAGAATCCCTTTCCCAGTCCTGTGGCCACTGGTGAGTTTTCCAAATTTGCTGGCATATTGAGTGCAGCACTTTCACAACATTATCTTTTAGGATTTGAAATAGCTCTACTGGAATTCCATCATCTCCACTAGCTTTGTTTGTAGAGATGTAAGGCCCACTTGACTTTACATTCCAGGATATCTGGCTCTAGTCCAGTGATTACGCCATTGTGGTTATCTGGGTCATTCTTGCCACCTCTTCTTAATATCTTTTGCTTCTGTTAGGTCCATACCATTTCTGCTCAATATTACTATATGCCAGTTATTCTACTGGGTCTTACCTTACAGAGATAGATGAAAATGTAGTTCCCTGATTTCAAGAACCTCATCATACAGCAAAGGAGGGAAGCATATAGAATGTAAGAATCTATAGGTTCTAATAAACAAAAACTTATTTTCTATGCCTGTGGACTGGAATGGAGATGAGCAAAAAGTTGGTAGAGACTCAGAATATCTTGAAAGAGCTTTAAGTCTGAATAATCACAATGAATTAATTTGACTTCCAGAGAGCTTGTTATGCACATGAGGGAAAGTCAGTCGTGTCTGACTCTTTGCAACCCCATGGACTATAGCCTGCCATGATCCTCTCTGTCCATGGAACTCTCCAGACAAAAATACTGGGGTGGGTAGCCATTCACTTCTCCAGGGGATCTTCCCAACCCAGGGATCAAACCCAGGTCCGCTGGCATTGCAGGCAGATACTCTACCATTCTGGCCGCCAAAGCCCTTTTTATGTATGAAAGTGAAAGTGAAAGTGAAGTCGCTCCGTCCTGTCTGACTCTTTGCGACCCGTGGGCTGTAGCCCACCAAGCTCCGCCATCCATGGGATTCTCCAGGCAAGAACACTGGAGTGGGTTGCCATTTCCTTCTCCTTTTTATGTATAGGAAAGATCAACTCAGGATTAAACAGTAACTTTTTCTTCTTACAAGACAGATATGAACAACCTTAAAGATGTACCTGAAGATGATCAGATGGAGCCTTTTAGAGAAAAATGAAATACAGCTAATAAGCTGCGTGTCTTGCTCTATCATTTTACTCCATGATGGGGTCAGCACCCATGAGAGCTAAACAGAACGTATAAGCCAATGGACAAAACAGGGTACAGATTAAACACAGGGTCAGCACCCATGAGAGCTAAACAGAACGTATAAGCCAATGGACAAAACAGGGTACAGATTAAACATAGGGTCAGCACCCATGAGAGCTAAACAGAACGTATAAACCAATGAACGAAACGGTACAGATTAAACATATATGAGTGGGGTTTATTTCAATAAAGAAACCTCAAAGCCATCTCGGGTTATCTTTCATTTGTTTCACTTTTGAAAAATACATAGATGTTCTGACATACGTCCTCAGTTTGGGAAAAAAATAGGATTATTGGGGACTATGGCAAATTGGAAAGCATGCCCAAAGAGTGTAGTTGTTTCTCAGCTTATGCAAATTATTGATATTCCAGAATGTGGGGCAAATATTAATAGATAATTGAATTGAGAATTGAAAATCTTTAATTTTAATGTGAATTATTCCAGTTTTTATGAGGTATATTTTACATAAAATTAAATTCACTCTTTTTAGTTGAGAAATTCAATGAGTGTAAGTTACTGTATATGACTATGTACCCACCACCATGGTCAAGATATAGAGCATTTTCATTAGCCCCCAAATTTCCCTACCACAGCTTTTCAGTCAGTCCTCTCCTGCTACACCTGACCCTTGACAATCACCTATGATTTTTCTTTTCTCTTAGTTTTCCCTTTAATTTTTTAAATAAAGTAAATCGTACAATATAAAGTTTTTTGTGACTTACTTCTTTCACTTAGCCTAGTAATTTCAATATTAACCCATGTTGTTTCATATTCATGTATTTTTCTATTTGAGAGGTATTCCATTTCATGGTCACATCACAACTTGATTACCATTAAACAATTGCCAGATAACTGAGTTGCCTCAAAATTTTGACTCTTATGCATAAAACTACTAAAAACCCTTTTCCACATTAATTTATCTTTGGGAAATATCTAGAAATGGATCAGCTGGACTTTATTGTGTGTGTTTAACTTAATAAGAAACTATCCAACTATTTTCTAAGATGTTGTATCATTTCATATCTTTCACTCTCAGCAGTAATACTTCAGAATTCCAGTTGCCCCACAACTTCTTCAACTCTTGGTATATACTATCTTTTTGTTATAAATTTTAATTATTCTAATGCATGTATGAATATCTATTTGCTACTTTAAATTGTTTAAAGAGATGGGAGTAACAGACCACTTTACCTGCCTCCTGTGAAACATGTATGCAAATCACGAAGCAAGAGTTAGAAGTAAACATGGAACAACGGACTGGTTCCAAATTGGAAAAGGAGTACATCAAAGTTTTATATGTCACTCTGATTATTTAACTTGAATGCAGAGTACATCATGCANTTAAATTGTTTAAAGAGATGGGAGTAACAGACCACTTTACCTGCCTCCTGTGAAACATGTATGCAAATCACGAAGCAAGAGTTAGAAGTAAACATGGAACAACGGACTGGTTCCAAATTGGAAAAGGAGTACATCAAAGTTTTATATGTCACTCTGATTATTTAACTTGAATGCAGAGTACATCATGCAAAATGCTGGACTGGAAGAAACACAAGCTGGAATGAAGATTGCCAGGAGAAATATCAATCACCTCAGATATTCAGATGACACCACCCTTATGGTAGAAAGTGAAGAGGAACTAAAGAGCCTCTTGATGAAGGTAAAAGATAAGAGTGAAAAAATGTGTTAAAACTGAACATTCAAAACATGAACATCATGGTGTCCAGCCCCATAACCTCATGGCAAACAGATGGGAAAACAATGGAAATAGTGACAGACTTTATTGTTTTGGCCTCCAAAATCACTGCAGATGTTGACTGCAGCCATGAAATTAAAAGATCTTTGCTCCTTCAAAGAAAAGCTATGACAAACCTAGCTGCTGCTGCTGCTTCTGCTAATTCGCTTCAGTCATGTTCAAATCTGTGTGACCCCATAGACGGCAGTCCACCAGGCTCCCCCGTCCCTGGGATTCTCCAGGCAAGAACACTGGAGTGGGTTGCTATTTCCTTCTCTAGTGCATGAAAGTGAAAATTGAAAATGAACTCACTGTCGTGTCCGACTCTTAGCAACCCCATGGACTGCAGCCCACCAGGCTCCTCCATCCATAGGATTTTCCAGGCAAGAGTACTAGAGTGGGGTGCCATTGCCCTCTCCAGTGACAGTGTATTAAAAAGCAGAGACATTACTTTGCTGACAAAACTCCATATAATCCGAGCTATGGTTTTTCCAGTAGTCATGTATGGATGTGAGAGTTGGACCATAAAGAAGGCTGAGCACTGAAAAACTGATGCTTTCAAACTTGAAAATCCCTTGGACAACAAGGAGATCAAACCAGGCAATCCTAAAGGAAATCAACCCTAAATATTCATTGGAAAGACTGATGCTGGAGCTGAAGCTCCAGTTCTTTGACCATCTGATGTGAAGTGCCAACTCACTGGAAAAGACCCTGATGCTGGGAGAGATTGAAAGCAGGAGGAGAAGGGGATGACATAGGATAAGATGGTTGGATGGTATTATTGACTCAATGAACATAAGTTTGAGCAAGCTCCAGGAGTTGGTGCTGGACAGGGAAGCCTAGCATGCTGCAGTCCGTGGGGTTGCAAAGAGTCAGACATGACTAAGTGGCTGAACAACACAAAATGACTAATGACGTTGAACATTTTTTAATGCACTATACCAACTCATGTATCTTCTTTGATAAAATTTTGTTTCAAAGTTTGTATCCATAATATGTTTGATTGTGTAAAATTTCCTTATAAACTGTGCGTAAATTCTTTATCAGAATGTGTTTTGAAAATATTTTTCCTAGTTTGTGTGCTTTTATTTTCTTAAGAGTGTTTTTCGAAGAGTAGAATCTTTAATTATCATTAAATTGAAGTTGTCCATTTTTTTTCCTCTTGTATTTCATGCTTTTTATATTCTATCTAGAAAATCATTAACCCACCCAGGATCACAAAGTTTCTCTTATGTTTTCTTCTAGAAGTTATTTATAGTTTTGGTTCTTACATTCAAGTCCATGGGTCCTAATACTGAATTTTTTATATTGTCAAAGTTCATTGCTTCTCTCTCTCTCTCTCTCTCTCTCTATATATATATATATATATATATATATATATCAAATCGCATCCACACTGTTGAATAGATTATCCTTTTCCTGTTGAATTATTTTAGTGTCTAAAGTTAACTAACAAGTTATGTATAACTCTATTTCTGGATTCGTATCTGTTTCATTGATCTGTATGATTGTTCTTATGCCAGTACTTCAAAGGCAATGGCACCCCACTCCAGTACTCTTGCCTGGAAAATCCCATGGATGGAGGAGCCTGGTGGGCTGCAGTCCATGGGGTCGCTAAGAGTCGGACACGACTGAGTGACTTCACTTTCACATTTCACTCTCATGTGCCGGGAGCCAGCGTGAGGAATCCCACCCATGACAAGGTCACGCGGAAGGAGATTTTGATGGACAAGGACGAGTCAAATCTCAGGGTTTTTCTCCCTGGCATTTCCTGAGCATGTACCCCCCAAAAATAAGAATCTGCCTGCTTTTCCACTCTTCTGACATTCTCTGGAAAAAGTCAGCTAAGGGCTTTAGTCTTCTGCATTTGAAGGAGTGTTTCAATCCAAAAAACCCCTCTGATGGCTTTCTAGCCTGCCTGCAAGACTCTTACAGCTGAGCATGTGATTGCTTGAGGCCTCCTGACTGCGGGAGGCACAGGAAGCTTAAAACATCCCAGGAATGTAGGAGCTTCTGAGGAGTCAAAATCATTAGAATAGGATTGATTAAAGGTTTCATTTGTTGAGCCAATACCTGCTGCCAAATTTTCATATCTTTTATTTGTAAGATATAATTGATATATAGAAACACAGGTAGCAGACCTGGTATTAGCAATATTAGATCTTTAAGTATTTTCTTTGTTATAACCCACTGCACCTTTGTTCTATAGGAATGTAACTTCATTTAGTATTTTGAGGGTAATGCAGGGTAAAGAAAAAACACTTCTAGGGAAAAGGAGTTTTCTGGTTGATAGACAATTGTCCAGGAAGAGAGCTATAAAAATGTTAACAGGCCTCTTGGCCAGAAGATAATGTAAACTACCTGAGACCTTTTGTATATGGGAGGGTATGCAAAAAGAAAGCCTTGTCTCAATAAGGATCAGGACTGCCGCCCCTGCATAACTCTGCATATTCCATTATGCACAACTTGGGGTATATGAGCTGATTTTGAAAAATAGTTTTGGGAGTCTTGCATTGGGAGACTTGCACTGATGCTGGGCTTCCCCTGTATCTCTTCTTTACTCTAATTTCAGGCTGAATTCCCATCTGGGGCGTGGAGGCTCGCCATGTCTACTTAGTTGTCCCGGCTGCTAAGATCCGTAAGAGAGAGAGCCCAAGGTGGGGCACTCTCTGATATTCAAACGAACGCCAGTGGCCCAACGTAGATGGTGCAAGCTCCTTGTCTGGAAGTTTATTGGCTTTCCACGTAAACCAACTTATTCAGCCTCTTTTCTCCATCTTAATTTTCCCACTATACTATTAATCTAAATCTTATATCTCTAAATAAAGAAGTTTTTTCCTTGCCGACGCCGTCCACGCTTTGAATTCCCTGGACCCACCGGGGCTGGACCCCGGCACTCATGCATTGGAGAAGAAAATGGCAACCCACACCAGTGTTCTTGCCTTGAGAATCCCAGGGACGGGGAGCCTGGTGGGCTGCCGTCTATGGGATCGCACAAAGTCGGACACAACTGAGGTGACTTAGTAGCAGCAGCAGCAGCAGCAGCATTGTCTTTAGCAATGTAGCTTTATAAATATTTCACTTAGGCAGTGTAAGTGACCAGACTTTTTCTTCTTTATCCACATTATATGGAATATTATAAATATTTGGCATTTTCATATACATTTTTGAATAAACTTGTAAATTCTCATTAAAGTTTTTATTTGAATTTGAGGAATATTGCATTGGATCTCTAGGTCAGTTTGGGAGGAAGCAATGTATTAGCAATATTTAGTATTTCAAACAATGATCTACCTTTATTAACCAGAAATGCTTAGCCATTTTTATTATATACATATTGCATATGTTTTTTTAAATTAATGATAATGTCATATATTTTGATGCTATCATACATGGTATAGTATTTTTAAAATTATCATTTCTAATTATTCATTTCAACTATATAGAAATTCAACTAATTTTTTTACATTGACTTTGTATCTTATGACTTTACTCCCCACTTCTTATTTTTAGCAGCTTTTGAAAGTAAATGTATACTATATCGATAATCATGTGAGCTGTGGATGAAGAAAATTTTATATACATATTTTTACTATCAGTATGTTTTTTCCTTTCTTTTTCTTCACTTGCTGAGATTTCCATGACCATCACCAATGTTGACTAAAAGTAGTGAAGACAATTTTTCACAATTAAGTAAAAGCTTCATTTCACTGCAGGTTTTTATTTGTTTTTTGTCTATGTGTCCTCTCCATTACTGAGTGAGGAATGTTGAAAATCTCCAACTGTAATTGTAGATATTTCTGTTTCTCCTTCCTGTTCTATCACCTTTTTCTTCATGTACTTTGAACAACTGTCATGAGGTGCTTCAGATTCTGTTTCTAGGATTATTCGGATAGCTGCACCTTTCTGATTTAATTGAATTTTTTCACTCTGTGATTTTTTTTGTCTCTGTTAATATCTATTTTTCTTCAGTGTTGCAAAGGATATATTTTCATCCTTATATTTTAAAACTATTTCTGTATATTTAAGATAAATTTCTTAAAGTAGCATATACTTTGGGCTTCTTTAAATCTGATTTGGTCACCTCCACCCTTGAATTGGCTGTTTAGGCCTTTTATACCAAATGTATTATTGATAGAGTTTGGCTTAAATCTGTTTTCTTGTTATTTCCTGTCTAGTGTCCCATCACTTTGCTTCTATCTCTTTTCCCACCATTTTTGAATTGAGTTATTTTTATAATTTCACTTTGTCTTCACTGTATTCTTATTAACTATCTGTCTGCTTCACTTCTCAATTGTTGATCTACATTTTATAATATGCATTGTTAACTTTTCATAGTTATTTTCAAACAATAACGTACCATTTTTCGCATGTTGTAAAAATCTTACAACTGTATTTATTTTCTCCCTCCTACCAATTATACTGCTACTGTCATATATTTTACCTTCCTGTGTATGATAGACATAGTCATGGTCATCTAGAATGACACGCATACCCTAATGTTCATTGCAGCTCTATTTACAATAGCTAGGACGTGGAAGAAACCCAGATGTCCATCAACAGATGAGTGAATAAAGACACTCTGGTACATATATCCAAGGAAAAACACTCAGCCAGAAAAATGAAGAGTCAGTTATGATGAGGTGGATGAACCTAGAGCCTACTCCCAGAGTGAAGTAAGTCAGAAGAGAAAAAACAAATCTTGTATATCAATACACATATCACTACGAACAAAGCTAGCTGGGGGGATGGAATTACAGTTGAGCTATTTCAAATCCTGAAAGGTGATGCTGTGAAAGTGCTGCACTCAATATGCCAGCAAATTTGGAAAACTTAGCAGTGGCCAAAGGACTGGAAAAGGTTAGCTTTCATTCCAATCTCACAGAAAGTCANTTCACCAGGCAAGAATACTGGAGTGGGTAGCCATTCCCTTGGGAAGATCAAGGGGATCTTCCCAGTGCAGAGAATGAACCCAGATCTCCCACACTGGAGAAAGATTCTTTACCATCTGAGCCACCAGGGAAGCCCCCAACTTTCCCAGAAGGGTTTCCCGGGTTAGGAAATTTGTGGTGCAACACATCATGTAATTCATTTCTTTGCATTTTTCTTTTATCAACAAGCCATTTGGCATCATGCAGACAATGCTAAGGTGTATATGACACCAAAGCCCTTAACAGTCAACTAATATATGAGAATGAAAATCAAAATAATTTCTTTCCTATATTTGATCGTATTTGATGTTTTTAATGGAAACAGTCATATTAATTTATATTTTTAAAGATTGTATCATGGTCCCTCAAATTCAAACTAACAAAGGATGGGGAAAAACATTAATATTATTTTGTGTCTTCCATGAGGCCCCTTCCTACCCTCTTAAAACTATGAGGACTCCTGGCTTAAGGCAGAGATGTCTTACCACTGCCACAGCTAGTGGAAATTTGCTGAGGAGCAGAGGGAAATGTTTTATTGATCACAAACAGAAATTGTCTCAAGAAGCTTCTGTCTCTACAAATAAAAGCTCAGCGGAAAACCAGGATGATACTGAAAGCATGATGAATTGATTCAAAGGAGAAAACAATTTTTTGATCAGAAAATGCCAACATTCAGCATTTTCCCTTTGTGTAAAAGCACAGAAAGTAATATTAAACTAAGCGGTCATAAATATGTCTTGCCATATTCTAATTGCACCATAATTTTTCTTGCATTTGACAATAATTCAGATTCTGACGGTATCATTTGAGGGGGGAAAACATTAAATTATAAATTCTAACACCTATTTTCCCAAAAAAGGTACAGGGCTAGAACCAGTGTCTAATGCTAAGGGGAGATCAATCTTCGAGCCAGAAGACTTGGACTCAAGTCTGTGCTACCTCATTAACCAGTTCTACTCTGTCATTAACTAGCTATGTCACCTTGGGCAGCTTTAACTCTCTGAGCCTGTTTCTCTCCTCTCTCGCTCTCTCTCATCTATAAAAGGCAATTATCAGTGTCCACTTGGCCCTTCTGTGGTAAGATTAAATGAAAGAAGGGATAGAAATAGTCTTTGTAAATCATTAAATGCCAAAATGATAAAATAAAAAGCAGCAGCCCAGATCCCTGACTTCTCTGTTACTGTTATTCAGATTGTGGGAAAACAAATGAGTTATAGAGTTATCACAGTCTTTCATTCGCTCAGCATGAAAGCGAAAGTGTTATTTGCTCAATCATATCCCGCTCTTTGCTACTCCATGGACTGTAGCCCACCAGCCTCCACTGTCCATGGAATCTTCCAGGCAAGAATACTGGAGTGGGTAGCTATTCTCTTCTCCAGCGATCTTTCCAACCCAGGGATCAAACCTGGGTCTCCTACATTGCAGGCTGATTCTTTACCATCTGAGCCATGGGGAAAGCCCCATAGTCACAATAATTTAATCACTGTCCTTTAACAGTACGAATGTTTAAAGTCACACCCTCTTCTGAATATTTAGTATCAAGTTGCACAAAGCATTTGCATGACTGACTTATCTATTTTCTTTTGAATGTTAGCGATGGACAGAATCTATATTGATGTATTTGCAATTGGTCAATCAAAATAAAAGCCTAAAAAATCACAAAAATATAAAGGATGCCTTGCAAAGATGGAAATCATATTAACAGCTAAATAAATGCATAAACCTGCTCCAGAGTCATTCAATATGTAATGGTAGAAAAGACTGTCAAATTCATACAACCCTAAGATCTGGAAGAGAACTTGGAAATTCTCTACCTCATTACATCATGAGAAAATCCTCTCTAACATTTTGCAGCAAACCTGGTCCTTTTCATTATATCCCAGCAGTCAAGATTTTTCTTCTCCACTCTACAGCTACATTTTGCCTGAGTTCATAGTCATTCCTTAAATGACATGATAGTTTTTCTACATTTCTTGTTTGTCTTTCTGGGAAGTATCACAAATTATTACATCAGTTCCTGGTTAGAGATTTCAGAGAACTTAGAGATCTCAGAGAATTTAAGAGTGGAAGGACGGAGTTGCAATGAAAACAACCTTTTTGCCTACTTTTAAGATGAACTTTAAAGTACTAAATATTTTAAAAAGTTATTTGAATGAATATTTACACTATCCTAAATAAAATACTTTGGCCACCTGATGTGAAGAGCTGACTCTTTTGAAAAGACCCTGATGCTTGGAAAGATTGAAGGCAGGAGGAGAAGGAGATGACAGAGGATAGGATGGTTGGATGGCGTCACTGACTCAATGGACTTGAGTTTGAGTAAGCTCCAGGAGTTGGTGATGGACAGGGAGGCCTGATGTGATACAGTCCATGGGTTGCCAAGAGTTGGACATGACTGAGTGACTGAACTGAAATAAAGTACTTTTCATTTCTGTTTGTCGATATTTCTGTCTTTACACAATTTTTTTTAATTAAATGGGCTTTTGTTTCACTAGATCTTCTGATAGTTTAACTATGCTGAAAGTGAAGTTGCTCAGTTGTGTCCGACTCTTTGCAACCCCCGTGGACTGTAGCCCACCAGGCTCCTCCACCCATGGGATTCTCCAGGTAAGAATACTGGAGTGGGTTGCCATTTCCTTCTCCAGGGGATCTTCCTGACCCAGGGATCGAACCCAAGTCTCCCGCATTGCAGGCAGACACTTTAACCTCTGATCCACCAGGGAAGCAGCTTTACTCTGCTAGTTATTTTCAAATCTGTTTAATAAGGTTATGATAAGTATAGCTAAGCTTGTTTTACACATAAAATTAATGCATATATAACATTAATTTCAAGTTCAGAAATTAATTTTTTAAATAATGTACTTTCAATAATAGTCTATAGAATTATTCAGATGTTCTAAACATCACTGTTAATAACAGTCCCCTATTTTTTGCCTTTTTCTCCGATGTAATCAGACTTCACCAAAATGATGTATGTGTGTATGTATGTGTGCTCAGTCATGTCCAACTCTTTGTGACCTCATGGACTGCAGCATGCCAGGCCTCCCTGTCCATCACCAACTCCCGGATGGACTTTTCTCAAACTCATGTCCATTGAGTTGGTGATGCCATCCAACCATCTCATCCTCTATGTGTATGCTCAGTCATGTCCAACTCTTTGTGACTACATGGACTGTAGCTTGCCAGTTTCTTCTGTCCATGGAATTTTTCCAGGCAAAAATACTGGAGTCAGTTGCTATTTGCTCCTCCAGGAATGTATTTCCACCTATAGACAGAAATTTTAAAGCATTTGTTTTGTCAGGAACTGGATAAAGAACAAGAGAAACTGAAAAGAAAAAAATTTCAAGAAAAATAAAAAATAAAAAACTTCAAGAAAATTTGAAAATATATTTTAACTCATATTCTCCAGACCTCAGAAGTCTGTGACTTCAAAGTAAAGTAACACTTTCTTTTTTTTTACAACTGATTTGTCTTGGTGCAGGCACTTATTGTGTGTGACTTAGTGTTTGTCGTTGCTGTTCTGATGCTAAGTCCTATTTGATTTGGAGATACTAGTCTTTTATTTAGATGTCCTTCTCCCAGGTGCCTCTGGGAATCCTGAGAACATATGTTATGCTCTCAAAACACAGGCTCCAAGAATCTTTTCTGGTACTCACCAGTTACTTGGACCCTGCTCCCCGACTCTGGACCCTGTTCCCCAGTTTTGAGTTGAACTTCAATTCATATGTGTCTCTGGAGGGTTCTCCCTCTTCACCTTCACCTCAAGCATAGTGGCAAACTCATCTCTCAGCTCTCTGAAGCACAACAGGACTACGCTATATTTAATAAGACTATTCCCCAAAGAAACAAGATAAGGGATCTACAATACAAAAAAAGATTTGGTTATGGTTGTTTTTAAAATCTACAATCTCAAGCCAGAGTCAAAGATCTCCTGGAGCCATTTTTCCCCTTAGATTTTGTCCTGCTTCACTGTCATAAAAATCAGCCTTCTGTGCCATCTCTTGTTTCTCCTATTTCATAGAGTTCAGTTTAATTCCTGATAAATGAGCAAGGAGAATTTCCTAAGCATACCTCTTCTATTGTAAACTAGATGCCAACTTCCTGAGGCTAAAGAGAAAAGACATAGCTTCCTTTCCTCTTGACTCCCTCAGGAGACCTCAACTTCTGCCCTTAACTGACCTTTCCTATTCTGATTCCCGGGGCACATGCATTCTCTTCAGGGAGAAATCCTCCCCCTTCCTGAGATATTGGTCTACCCAAGTACCTAAGGACAATTCCACAGTGCCGAATTCCTGTGTATTTCCCAAAATGTAGAATGTAGAATTCAAAAAAAAAAAAAAAATCATGGAATCAACAATGTTGGGGCTAGGTAGTAACACTTTAGTTTCTGTTTCCAGCATTTTGCAAGCAAATTCTTGCATGAGAAAACTCACAAACACATGCATCCCATAAAAATAAGTGAAGAAATAAGAGTACTAACTAAGGGCAATCTAAATCAGAACCTCATTAACAAAGAACATTGGCTATCTTAGTCTTAAGTGTATACATGTAGATTACCTTCCTACATCAAGATATTCTTAACAAGAAGTATATAAACTTTCTGTATGTGTGAATAACTTTCAAAAAAAACTCCCCAAAGATAAACCTTCCCAGAATAAAGAAAGGATCATTCACAAGAGGAGAAAAAAAACAACTCCACCCTAAAAAACAGAAATTAAATTCTAGTTATTTTTTAAAAGTCAATGTTTTAAAACAGTTTTAGATTCATAGTAAAATCAAGAGGAGGATACAGAGATTTCCCATATTTTCCCTGTCCTGACACACACATAACTTTTCTTTTTATCAACATCATCCATCAGAGTGGGTAGTACATTTGTTAGAACTGATAAACCTATGTTGACACAGCATAATAACCCAAATTCTATTATTTATATTAGGGTTCATCCTGGATGTTGCCCGTTCTATGGGCTTGCACAAGTGTATAGTGATATATATCCATCATTACAGTATTATACAGATTTTTTTCACTGCCCTAAACATCTTCTGTACCCTCCATATTAATCTCTCCCCATTCCTCAATTCCTCATAAAGACGGATATGTTTACTGTCTCCTCATTTGCTTTCCAGGATGTCATTCACTTGGAATCATATAGTATGGAAATTATTACTTTCCACATTGACATCTTTCATTTTGTAAAATGCATTCCATGTAATTTCATTGCTTTATAGCTCATTTCTTTTTTCTCGCTAAAATATTCCAGAGTCGGAATGGATCAGAGTTTATTTATCCATTCACCTACTAAAGAAGATATTGGTTGCTTCTGGGCTTCTCTGGTGGCTCAGATGGCAAAGAATCTGCCTGAGATGCAGGAGACCCAGGTTGTATCCTTGGGTTGGAAGATTCCCTGGAGAAGGAAATGGCTATCCACTCCAGTATTCTTGCCTGGAGACTTCCATGGACTGAGGAGGCTACAGTTCATGAGGTCACAAAGAGTCGGACATGACTGAGCAACTGACACTTGTTGCTTCCAAATTTTGGCAATTATGTATGAAACAGCTATAAATATTGGGTTAGCCAAAAAGTTCGTTTATTTTTTCCCTAAAAAAATTTTTTCCTAAAAATAGTGGTGTGCATTTAAAAAACTAAAATTGGGTAATATTTATGTAGTTATTTTAATATTGAAGATGGAAGAAAATAACATTTTGACATTATGATTTATTCTTTCAAGAAAGATAAAAGCAAAATTGAAATCCAAAAAAAGAAGTGAAGTCGCTCAGTCGTGTCCGACGCTTTGCGACCCCATGGACTGTAGCCTATCAGGCTCCTCTGTCCATGGGATTTTCCAGGCAAGAGTGCTGGAGTGGATTGCCATTTCCTTCTCCAGGGGATCTTCCCGACCCAGGAATCGAACCTAGGTTTCCTGCATTGCAGGCAGATGCTTTACCCTCTGAGCCACAAAAAAAAAAAGCATGCAATATATGGAGAAATTGCTGAGACTGAGCCAACATATCAAAAGTAGTTTGCAAAATTCTGTATAGATACTCCTCCCTGGACCATGCTCCACAGTCAAGCAGACCAGCTGAAGTTGACTGCAATCAAATTGAGACAGGAGTTGAGAAGAATCAACATTCTACAACGCAGAAGATGGCTGACATAGCCCAAATATCAATGTTGAAAATCGTCTGCACCATTTTGATGTTTGGGCTTCACATAAGTTAAGTGAAAAAACCTTCTTAACTATTATTTCCACTTAAAGATAATGTAACCATATTCTTGACTTAAACATAATGAAAACATTTCATTTTTAAAAGAAATTGTGATAAGCAATGAAAAACGGACACTATACAATAATGTGGAACAGAAGAGATTGTGGGGCAAGCAAAATAAGCCACCATCAAAGGCCAATTTTATTCAAAAAAAAAGGTATTGTGTATATAGTGATATTAGAAGAGAGCCCTCTATTATGAGCTCCTTCCCAAAAAACCAATTAATCCAAGTACTGAGACTGTGAGGAGCTTCTGGTTCAAGATGGCAGAGTAGACGAACATGAGCTCATGTCGTCCTGCAAAAGCACCAAAATCACAACTAGCTATTGAACAACTATCAACAGAAGGATGCTGGAACCTACCAAAAAACGACACTGCACATCCAAATAGAAAGGAAAAACCACAGTGAGATGGTAGGAGGGACACAATCATGATAAAAATCAAATCCCATACCCACCAGTTGGATGACCCTCAAACTGGAGAACAATAATACCAAAGAAGTTCTCTCACTTTTATGAAGGTTCTGAACCCCACATCAGGCTTCCCAGCCTGGAGGCCTGACAAAGGGACTAGGAATTCCCAAGGAATCTGACCTTGAAGGCCAGAGGGACTTGATTGCAAGACTTCCACAAGACTGGAGGAAGACTCCAGACTTGGACAATGCCAACAAAACCTTGCATGCACCAAGACTCAGAGGAAAGGAGCAGTGACCCCACAAGAGACTGATCCAAAACTACCGGCTAGTGTTGGAGGGTCTCTTGTGGAGTTGGGGGTTGGCAAGGACTCACCACAAGGATGGGGCCACCAGTCTGGAAAGGTCCCCCTTGGCATAAACTCTCCTGGAGGTCACCATCAACCTGATCATAGAGACCACAGACTGAAGGGCTGGGTCATCTTAGGCCTAAAAAACTACCAAGGAGGGAGTGCAATCCCTCCCATCAGCAGATGATTGGATTAAAGCATTACTGAGGGGGCTTCCCAGGTGGCGCTAGTGGTAAAGAACTCATCCGCCAGTGCTCAAGATGTAAGAGATATGGGTTTGATTCCTGGGTTGGGAAGATCACCTGGAGAAGGAAATGGCAACCCACTTCAGTATTCTTGCCTGTAGAATCCTAGGAACAGAGGAGTTTGGAGAGCTACCAGCCAAATGGTCACAAAGAGTCAGACACAACTGATATGACATCACACATGAGCAAGGCCCTGCCCACCAGAGCAAGACCCAGTTTTTCCCACCACCAATCCCTCCCATCAGAAAGCTGACATGAGCTCTTAGCCTCCTCCACCAGAGGGCAGACAGAAGGAAGAACCACAGTCCCACACTGACCAAAACAAAAGCCACATTACAGAAAATTAGCCAGCATGAAACAGCAGAAAGTTATGTCCCAGATGAAGGGGCAAGATAAAACCCCAGAAAAACAACTAAATTAACCTTACAGAAAAAGAATTCAGAATAATGATAGTGGAGACAATTCAGGATCTCAGAAAAAGAATGGAAGCAAAGATTGAGAAGATGCATGAAATGTTGACAGAATGGTGGAAATCACTGCCACAGAACAGAATATAGGAAAAAGAATGAAAAGAGATGAAGGCAGCCTAAGAGACCTCTGGGACATTAAACACACTGCTGCTGCTGCTGCTAAGTCACTTTAGTCATGTACGACTCTGTGTGACCCCATAGATGGCAGCCCACCAGGTTCCCCCATCCCTGGGATTCTCCAGGTAAGAACACTGGAGTGGGTTTCCATTTCCTTCTCCAATGCATGAAAGTGAAAAGTGAAAGTGAAGTCACCTAGTCGTGTCCGACTCATATATTCTACATGGACTTCAGCCTACCAGGCTCTTCCGTCCATGAGATTTTCCAGGCAAATCAACTGAATTGGGATGCCATTGTCTTCTCCGTTAAACACACTAATATTTGCATTATAGGTGTCCCAGAGGTAGAAGAGGGTGAGAAAGGACCTGAGAAAATATTTGAAGAGATAATAGCTGAAAGCTTCTCTAACATGAGAAAGAAAATAGTCAACCCAGTCCAAGAAGCACAGAAACTCCCAGGCAGGATAAACCCCAGGAGGACCACATCAAGGCAGATAGTAATCAAACTGACAGAAATTAAAGACAGAAATAAAATATTAAAAGCGACAAAGGAAAAATAACAAATAACATTCAAGGAAATGCCCATCAGGCTATCAGCTGTTTTCTCAACCAAAACTCTACAAGCCAAAAGGGAATGGCGTGATATATTTAAAATGATAAGAAGGAAGAACCTACAAGCAAGAATACTCTACCCTGCAAGACTCTCCTTCAGATTTGATGGAGAAATCAACAGCTATCCAAACAAGCAAAAGTTAAGAGAATTCAGCACCACCAAACCAGCTTTACAACAAATGCTAAAGGAACTTCTCTAGGCAGAAAACAAGAGAAGCAAAAGCCCTAACTACAGAAAATAAACCCAAAACAATTAAGAAAATGGTAACAGGATCATACATATCGATAATTACCTTAAATGTAAACAGATTAAATGCACCAACCAAAAGACATAGAATGGTTGAGCAGATGAAAACGTGTGCATGGATGCAGTTCTATCACTCTGCTTGACTCCCCAAACTGCATGTAATTATTTTATATTGTTAGGCTAATTATGGCTTGCAACTGTAATTATCTTTTATTTTTATCTGGCTATTGATTGTGAAAACTGATAAACATCTTTTGCTATTGTGATTATGTAACTATTACTCACTTAATACAATTGTATCATGATTGGTCAACAGAAAAATTATAGAATTTTATATCATCAAAGCCACCATTTTATAGAAAAACCTGTAATCACTTTTTAAAATCCAGATGCATATCAGAATTATCTTGGCTATTTTTGAAAAATACAAATGTCCAGGTATTGCTTCTTTTTCTGACTAAAGTTCCAGATATGTTTCTAATGAGCAGCCATATTTAAAAACAACTGGACTGTATGAGGACATTCCACTTATATCTAGTTTGTTTCACTTTTCCCATTTCATATTCAGTGATCTCATTTAGTTTAGTTTATGTTTTCCAATTTCTCCATCACTTTTTTAACGCTCTTTCTCAAGCTTTTATTAAGCAAAGTAGAAAATCTCTTGTATACATACATATAAATAATATGTATAACATATATTTTAGAAAATTAGTAATTTTGCTTAGCTAAAACATTTGACATTTTCATTCCACTTGTTTGACTTATTATGAATAAGATGCTATTTTTTTAATTTAAAAAATAGATATGCAACAAGCAACAAAGGTTTACTAAACTATAGTCAATATCTTATAACTTATAATGAGAAATAATTTCAAAAATAATATGTGTATATGTATAATTAAATCACAAAAATTCTACTTTATGAAATTTAATAGTGTTTATTTTTTTGCCAGTTTTTCTAAATGTCCTATGGACACCTAATAATAATGTGTGAGATACAAAATTTTAAATATACTTGTGTAGTATATAAGAATAATATAAATTAATATAAATAGAAATTTATTACATTTAAATTATTAATGACATCATTCAAGCTGCTTTTATTTTTCTGCATTTGATAAAATATTCTCAGAGAAATGTTAATTTATCTCACTATGATTATAATATTCTTTTTTCTTCTATTTCTTCTGATTTTTTATTTATGTATCTTTGTTTCTTTGTTTTTAGGTGCCTAATGATTTATGATGTCTATCTTATTTGTGAATTGTACCTTTTATCATTAAAAGTATTCATCTTTGCTTCATTTGAAAATTCATTCAATTTAAGAAAAGAAAGACTGTGAGGAGAGAGGAAAGAGAACTTTATTGTAGCATAGTGCATATTATTTTATTTTAAGCTAATATGCTTAGTTTGACGGTCATCTTCCAGTATTGCACAAAATATTCATGTAGTTTGTTGCTTATTGATAAGTGTTTCTGAATTTATAAATATCCTTTAACTCTAGAGATGTCCATTGAGTCATCTTTGACAGGATTCATTTGGAGATATGAGTTAATTCAGGTGGCAAAAAACTTTTCAATTACCTCTCAGTATAGCTTTGTAAATATTCATTTTGTTTCCAGATGCTAAGCTCTACACTTTCTTTTCCTTAAAAACCAAACCAAATGATTAAATAAAATTATTCAAGAAAAAAAGTACTGCTCCCAAGGAGACCAACTGAAAGTAGCACTCAACAAAATGTGTAAAAATTAGTCAACAGAAAACTCATAATCTTCCACCAGGATAATGCAAGACTGTATCTTTCTTTGATGACCAGGCAAAAACTGTTACACCTTAGCTGGTAAGTTCTGATCACTGTAATTACCAGACACTGAAACTTTGGATTTCCATTCATTTTGGTTTTTACAAAATTCTTTTAATGGAAAAAATTTTATTTCTCTGGAAGACTGTAGAATGCATTTGGAATATTTCTTTGCTCAAAAAGATTAAGTTTTGGAAGATGGAACTATGAAGTTGCCTGGAAAATGGCAGAAGGTGGTGGAACAAAACAGTGAATCTGTTGTTCAATAAAGTTCTTGGTGAAAATTAAAAATTATTTTATTTTTACTTAAAAAATCGTTAACATTTTAGCCAATCCACTATCTGTCTGCATTAGAAGGACTGATGCTGAAGCTGAAACTCCAATATTTCTGCCACCTGATGCAAAGAACTAACTCATTGGAAAAGAGCCTGATGCTGGGAAAGATTGAAGGCGGGAAGAGATGAGGATGACCGAGGACGAGATGGTTGGATGGCATCACCAACTTGATGAACATGAGTCTGAGCAAGCCCCAGGAGTTGATGATGGACAGGGAGGCCTGGCGTGCTGCAGTCCATGGGGTCACAAAGAGTCGGACACAACTAAGCAACTGTACTGAACTGAATACCTGTGTGCAGGATTTTGTTCTGGACATAAGTTTTCAACTCTTTTGAGCTGATACCAAGGAACATAACTATAGGATTATATGGTAAAAAAAAAAAAAAAAAAAGCTTAGTTTAAAAAAAAAAAAAATCAAACTGTCTTCAAAAATGTTTAAACGATTTTGCATTTCCATCACCAATAAAGGAGAGTTCCTGTTGCTGACACCTCAGTCAGTATTTGGTGTTGCCAGTGTTATGGATTATGGCCATTTTAATGACTGTGTTAAAACTAAATATTAAAAAAAAAAACTAAGATCATGGCATCTGGCCACATTACTTCATGGCAAATAGAGGGGGGAAAAGGTGGAAGTAGTGGCAAATTTCCTCTTCTTGAGCTCGAAAATTACTAGGGATAGTGACTGCAGCCATGAAGTCAGAAGACATTTGCTTCTTGGGGAAAAACTATGACAAACCTAGGCAGTGTGTTGAAAAGCAGAGACATTACTCTGCCATCAAAAGTCCATATTGTCAAGGTTATACTCTTCCCAGTGGTCACAAATGATTGTGAGAGCTAGACCATGAAAAAGTCAGAGTGCCAAAGAATTGATGCCTTCGATCGTGGTGCTGGAGAAGACTCTTGAGCGTCCTTTGGACTGCAAGGAGATCAAACCAGTCAATCCTGAAGGAAATCAACCCTGAATGTTCATGGGAAGGACTGATGCTGAAGCTGAAGCTCCAATATTTTGTTCACCTGATGCAAAAATCCGACTAACTGGGAAAGACCCTGATACTGGGAAAGATTGAAGGCATGAGGATAAGGCAGCGACAGGGGATAAGATGGTTGTATGACATCATCGACTCAGTGGACATGAGTTTGAGCAAGCTCTGGGAAATAGTAAAGGATAGGAAAACCTGGAGTGCTGCAGTCCAGTCACAAAATGTCAGACACAACTGAGCAAATGAACAACAAAAAGTGATCTGAGTGAGTGCAGGTCCTTAGTAATGTGGTTGTGCAAGTTTGTAGTGTTAAAATAGAAGGTTAGAGGTACAGAAATAAAAACAGTGAGCCTAGTTCTGCTTTTACATGTTTTTTTCCTTCACCAGCTTCCATAGCATATAATCATACTACATACCATCTATGCTTCTACATCTGGCACTCTGTTCGGAATATCCACTTCATTTAGATTTTGATCTTTTTCTCACCGGTTCTCTCAACTGTTCTGAGGTTGTCTGTCAGTCCACTGGCATCACGCTCAGAAAAGCACAGATGTTACTGCCTATATTCTAAATCACAGCGACTCAAAATAAGCAGAAATCCATTGCCAAGGGACACAGTGGGAAAGATTTGTTTAGTGACAAAGAAGACAGACTTGGTAGACCTTTTTAAAGAACTTCCATCCTTTCCCTACTGTTACCTGTCTGAGCCCAAATCACTCACAGCCAGATGGAGCTAGACTTGCATGATCAGATTTTCTGACAAAGACCAGAATTCCATCACTTCTCACAGCAGAAATGCCCAGTCCTGCTGTAGAAGCTGCCCACTGTTTACGTTGCAACATGAAATCTTTATGCTGTTGTTCTTGCTCCTCTTTGGTATTATAAAACAGTCAAATAAGATAAATATAGATGGTAATTTATTCTAGTAGCTTGCATTGAATTATACTTGGATGACTTATTAAATGAAGGATATGATCAATATTACATCTGTCATAAGTGAACAACTCCTCTTTTGAGTGAATCTAATCAATTCATTGTTTTATGAGCACAGTGGCCTCCAGAGAGAGGCCACAAATCCAAATAATGTCACTTAGTGATGGATTTTAATGTTCTTTTCTCTGGCCTGGCTAAAAATTGTGTGAGATCATTATGCAGAATGAAGGTTCTCCTTTGGCAAAGCATTGAAGCATTGAAAGAATAGAAAATATTCATGAAACTATCAGGAAATGTCTTTGTTCAACTGCAAAGCTTAGAAAGGGCAAGGTGGTAAATGGCAGATGGGTAAATATGGCCTCAGTAAACAGTACATTGCACTTAAAATATGTGAGTTATTTTCAAATATCTTTTGATATTGAATTGTAACATAATTCCACATGATAAAAGGACAGACTCGGCATGATTTCAACATCTTTAGACCATGAAACTTTGTACCTTATTTTATGTCTATGGATAGGTTACAGTGTCTCCTGGTTTGTAATCTATGAATAGAACTTGAATAGAATTTGCATCCTGTGTGAAAATTGTATAAATCTTAACTATGTTGAATTGATTCATTGTGCTTCTCAGGTCTACTTTTCTATCTATTCAGTCTATTGATTTTTGAGAGTTCAATATTGAAATTTCAACTAAAATTTTTTATCTACTTAAAATAATTGTAATATATAACTATATATAACCTTGCTCTTTAATTTCCAAGTCTCTTGTAAATGTGTTATCATACTTTAATAATTAAAAAAATTAAATAAAGAAGAGAAAAGGCAATCTGCTTATTCCTGTCTATTTCAGAGATGTTTTGGAAAAATCAACTGCTTCTGTTCATCATATGTACATAAAATCTATTAGCAATTTTTTAAAAATGGATGACTATTATCGCAGAGTTCTCTAGAACAGCAGTCAAATGTTTCTAAGTACTTTTCAATAAAATTAAAATTATTCAATCCTACAAGACCTCAGTGAGATAAGGTTATATTATTCTTGCAATTTTTAAACAAGAAAACTGAGAAACAGAAATATTATTTTCATTTGTTTGCATATTTTCTGTGGCTGCTTTCTTAAAATTGAAGTATAGTTGATGTGATCTTCTCAGGTGGGTCGGTGGTAAAGAATTCACCTGCCAGTGCAAGAGGAAGGGGTTCAATCCTTGCATCAGGAAGATTCCCTGGAAAAGGAAATGGAAACCCACTTCAGTATTCTTGCCTGAAAAACCCCATGGATAGAGGAGCCTGATGGGTTACAGTCCATGGGGTAACAAAAGAGTTGGACATAACTTAGCAACTAAACAACAACAGCAAGTAGTTGATTTACAATATTGTGTTAGTTTCAGATGTACAACAAAGTAATTTGTTTATCAGTTCAGTTCAGTCGCTCAGTTGTGTCTGACTCTTTGCAACCCCATGAATCGCAGCATGCCAAGCCTCCCTGTCCATCACCATCTCCCGGAGTTCACCCAGACTCATGTCCATCGAGTCCGTGATGCCATCCAGCCATTTCATCCTCAGTCGTCCCCTCCTCCTCCTGCCCCCAATCCCTGCCAGCATCAGAGTCTTTTCCAATGAGTCAGCTCTTCTCAAGAGGTGGCCAAAGTACTGGAGTTTCAGCTTTAGCATCATTCCTTCCAAAGAAATCCCAGGGCTGATCTCCTTTAGGATGGACTGGTTGGATCTCCTTGCAGTCCAAGGGACTCTCAAGAGTCTTCTCCAACACCACAGTTCAAAAGCATCAGTTCCTCGGCGCTCAGCCTTCTTCACAGTCCAACTCTCACATCCATACATGAATACTGGAAAAACCATAGCTTTGAGTAGACATATACATATATATAAACACAAAAAATATATATATTATTCTTTTCCTTTGTAGTTTATTACAAGATAGTGAATGTAGTTCCCTGTGTTATGCAGTCAGTCATTGTTATTTATCTGTTTTATATATGGTGGTGTGCATCTGTTAATCCCACNCCATACATGAATACTGGAAAAACCATAGCTTTGAGTAGACATATACATATATATAAACACAAAAAATATATATATTATTCTTTTCCTTTGTAGTTTATTACAAGATAGTGAATGTAGTTCCCTGTGTTATGCAGTCAGTCATTGTTATTTATCTGTTTTATATATGGTGGTGTGCATCTGTTAATCCCACGCTTCCAATGTATTCCTTCTTCCCTTCTCCTTTGGTAATGATTGTCTATGTCAGTGAGTCTGCTTGTTCATAAATAAGAAATTTCTACTATTTTTTATATTCCACAAATTAGTGATATAATATTTGTCTTTCTTTGTCTGACTTATTTCATTTAGTATGATAATATCTAGGTCCTTCCATGTTGCTGCAAATAGCACTCTTTCATTCTATTTTATGGCTGAATAAAGAAATATTTTTAAAATTGTTTAATATCAAATATTAAAATCAAATGCAGCTATGAAAGTGCTGCACTCAATATGCCAGCAAATTTGGAATACTCAGCAGTGGCCACAGGACTGGAAANCAGTGGCTGGCTTTATTTTTCTGCACTCCAAAATCACTGCAGATGGTGATTGCAGCCATGAAATTAAAAGACACTTACTCCTTGGAAGGAAAGTAATGACCAACCTAGATAGCATATTCAAAAACAGAGACATTACTTTGCCAACAAAGGTCTGTCTAGTCAAGGCTATAGTTTTTTCAGTGGTCATGTATGAATGTGAGAGTTGGACTATAGAGAAAGCTAAATGCAGAAGAATTGATGCTTTTGAACTGTGGTGTTGGAGAAGACTCTTAAGAGTCCCTTGGACGGCAAAGAGATCCAACCAGTCCATCTTAAAGGAGATCAGTCGTGGGTGTCATTGGAAGGACTGATGCTGAAGCTGAAACTCCAATACTTTGGTCACCTGATGTGAAGAGCTGACTCATTTGAAAAGACCCTGATGCTGGGAAAGATTTAAGGCAGGAGGAGAAGGGGATGACAGAGGATGAGATGGCTAGATGGCATCATTGACTCAATGGACATGGGTTTCGGTGGACTCCAGGAGTTGGTGATGGACAGGGAGGCCTGGTGTGTTGTGTTTCATGGGATGGCAAAGAGGTGGACACGACTGAGCAACTGAACTGAACTGAACTGAATATCAAATAGTGTGCTTCAGAATTCCAGAACTCTCATTCTTAACCATTAAGTATAATCTTCATAAATCACTTGTAGAAGAAAATTTCTTAGAGTGATTATACATTATTATACTGATTAAAAGGGCTCATCAAGTGCCCAGTACAACAGAATGAGAAAGTTATCTCACCAAAGCACACATTTTTGAAATATCACAATAGTAACAAGGGGTAGTAGTAACTAGAGATTTCAGAAAGAGTAAATATCACCTACAAAGGCATGGAGAACTATATCTCAAAATGTAATTAAATAGCAAGTTTTAATGCATAACAAAAGAGTAAACAGAGTTTTGAGAGAAACAGGTTTCAGGAAACCACAACCAAAACCCAAAAGAACATTACTAGGCCTTCCCAGAAAGATTTCTGAGCTCCAGGCCCTGAGGACCCAGAGCCAGAACTAGAGAAAAGTCACTAAGGAACAAGGTTACTCATTAAAGTATAAGAAATGATGATATGTTTGTAAAGAGGGAAAAAGAAGGAGGATTACTTAACTCATTGTCTTGGGGAAAGGGAGGGAAGGAATATTTCAGAAAGAGGACTTAATAAGCTTGATAATGAATATATTTAGGGACGAATCAAGAGTGAGCAGAAGTAAGGAAAAAGTTATTTTGAAGCAGAAGGAATTACCAGTTGAGAGAAAATTATCTTGTCTTCTAAGGTGATTATAGTAGAAATTTATATTTCCAATTAATAAAGTCAAGTCGCTCAGTCGTGTCCGACTCTTTGCGACCCTGTGGACTGTAGCCCACCAGGCTCCTCCGTCCATGGGATTCTCCAGGCAAGAATACTTGAGTGGGTTGCCATTTCCTTCTCCAAGGTATCTTCCCAACCCAAGGATCGAACCCAGGTCTCCACATTGCAGGCAGATTTTAACCTCTGAGCCGCCACTCCCGAAGTAACTTTTTTCTCATCACCTTTGGTTGGTTGGAAACGGACTTCCTTACGGGTGATGCAGAGTGAAGGACGAGGTCCACTAAAGGGCTTTCCTTCCCTACCCTCATCTTCATCCTCATCCTTACCCTTGTCCTATCAACTAGGGGAGAAAAAAAACTAAATTCCTAAATAGAATCGACCAAACTTGCCTGGATCTAGAGTAATATTTTCTGCAAGTTTCCCTCGATGCTTGTACTGTGGGAGGAAACTGGGGAAGGAGAGTTGAGGAAAGACACCTTTAACAAAAGAATCAACATTTTAATTTGGGATAGGAGTTAGTTAAGTCAAAGTGGACAGTAGGGAAAACCTTCCAGACTGAGGGAATAGCTTTGTCAAGAAGTGAGGAGACCATCTCACATTCTGATAAACATTTCTGTGTGCCTACATTGTGAAATATCTTGATTCATGTGAGAAAAACACACCAAAAAAGAGGCACAGTTCAGAAAATCCTTGGAGGATTTGACCCTTCAAACCTGAGCTATTCAACTTGAAGCAGTTCTGAATCCATGTCTAAATACAGGGAATTTAGATGCCCCGATATTTTTTTAAATGAGAAAGGAGAGCAAACACACGTGAATGGAGAAATGTAATCTTACATTAAAAAGTCACAAAGCGAGAAAAATGGTGGAAAGCAATTGTGATCTGAGTAAATAGTTCCTATAGTGTTCAAGCATGATGAATAACTAACTATAGATTTGCAAGACTGAAGTCACATCAGTAGGTTTTATAAACTATTTTCCCACTACAAAAGTCATAGATGTTGGTTAGAGGCCCACAGGGTGCGTGACTTCGGGTGACACTTAATGGGAAGACTATGTCCCAGGACCAAGTCAAGACGTAAACGGCCCTTTCACAATCACAGTACATCTGAAAGCTGGCAGAGGGCCTCAGACTTACAGAAAGGCAAACCAAGCTCCTCGGAATAAGGCAGGGCAAAAATAAAGACAAAAAAGGAGACAACGTAGTTTGGGATGGGGACCTGCACCCCTGGGAGGGAGCTGTGAACCAGGAACAGTTTCTGCACACTAGAAAACCCCTTCACAGGCGAGGTCAGGTTGTAGCTTCAGAACCTCAGAGAGAAGCACAGTGCGACAGGTGCTCCAGAGGTGAAATGGAGAAAATTCGCCTCAGAGATCGCGCTTAAGGACTGGGGTTGGCTGCCATGAAGATATTCTGAGGAGGCTCACATGAGCCTGCAGAGGCAGACCAAGGAAAATGGCAGCGAAACAAAAGATCATTCCCACGAGAAGACTCGAACACCATGCTCTAACCCCACATGCTCACAGAACAAAGGACTCTACCCTAGTGAATGCCAAAAAGGGGGAAAGCAAGCTGCAGTCTACGGCCCCAGAGGCAAGCATAACCCCAGAGGTGGAAGGCAGGGGACTGCTAAGGTCCTGACCCCAGAGATTGCAACCACCACCAAGCTGTAGGTGGCCATGGGTCGCTCCCCATATCTTCCTAGGAGGCTGAGTGGTGTGGCTCTGCCAAGCATGTCACAAACCAGGACTAACTCCTCCTGGAGAAGTGGGCAACCTGCCTCAGGCTGGAGAAACTCCCGCAGGGGCCATTTGGGAGCGCTAGGGGCGTGGCTTTGCCAAGGGTCGCACAACCTGGAACCAATTCCTCTGAGGAAATGCACGACCTGCCTCAGACTGTGCCAGTCTCTCACAGGGGCCAACCACAGAGAACTCTCCCCACCCTAGCAGTGTCTGCTGTACCCTTACCCTTCCCAGCATAACAGAGCAAGTGAGCCCTAATAAGTGACTGCTGCTGCTGCTGCTGCTAAGTCGCTTCAGTCGTGTACGACTCTGTGAGACCCCATAGACGGCAGCCCACCAGGCTTCTCTGTCCCTGGGATTCTCCAGGCAAGAACACTGGATTGGGTTGCCGTTTCCTTCTCCAGTGCATGAAAGTGAAAGTGAAGCAGAGGACAGACACTGAAGAGAGACTTACAAGCAGCGGCAGGCCAAAAGCCAAAGCAGAATGCCAAGTCTGTATAAACAAAGGAAAAAAGGAAAAATAGTCCTGGAAGTGGCAGGTGCAATGATTTGTTAGTTGCTCAGTTGTGCCTGACTCTGTGATTCCATGGAGTGTATTCCACCCAGCTCCTCCATCCATGGAATTCTCCAGGCAAAAATACTCAAGTGGGTAGCCATTCCCTTCTCCAGGGAATCTTCCTGACCCAGGAAATGAAGACGGGTCTCCTGCATTGCAGGTAGATTCTTAACCATCTGAGACACCAGAGAAGCCCTGGATTAAATCCCCACAATTCTCACGAAACTGTGCGTTTGAGGGGCAACTTTAGACTTTGAGAACAATTACAACTTGGAGCAAGGGACTATCTGAGCTGACTCCACACTGCCCAAAACAGGTCCAGAGACCTTCCTAGAAATATTGGAGGACTTTCTGAGTAGGCAAATAGACTGGAACAGGAAAATGGAAGAATCATTTGGACATTCCTCTCACTACCACTCCCATATATATATATATATATATATATATGTATGTATATGTATTGCCTTTCCTCCCTTTTATCATTTTTAAAATTTTTCCTAATATTGTCCTAATATGGTTCTTTATTATATTATTCTTTTAATTTTTATTTATTATAAACTATTTTTCCTTTGTTTAAAAAATAACCTATTTTTAAAATAATTTCCATGTGTTTGATTTTTGATTTTGTATTTCTTTCTAAATTTTGTTTATTTATTTACTTGTTTTTGGCTGAGTTGGGTCTTCGTTGTTGCACAGGCTTTTCTCTAGTTTTAGTGAGTGGAGGCTCCTCTGTAGCTGTGATGTGCAAGTGTGGTGGCTCCTGGGCACACGGGCTTCAGTAGTTGCTGGCACATGAGCTCAGTAGCTGCAGCTCCCAGGCTCTAGGGCACAGGCTCAATAGTTTTGTCCCACAGGCTTTGTTGCCCCACGGTATGCGGGATCTCCCTGGATCAGGGGTTGAACCCATGTCTCCTACATTGGCAGGCAGATTCCTTACCACTGAGCCACCAGGAAGCCCTGATTTTGTATTTTTGAGAAACTACTTTTTCCATGTTTTTGATTTTTGTTTGTGATCTTTGGTTTTTAATATTGTATCTTTGAGAATCTAACTTTTAGTATTGATTTTCACGTAGAGTTTGATTATTGGCTTGATTGCCTTCTTCTGTTTTGACTCCTCTTATCCTTTTTTCCCCTTTCTTCCTACTTCCCTCTTCTTTTTTTAGATAAGTGTGTGAAACTTTGGGGGTATTCTTGGCTGTTGAGAGTTGTTTCACCATTAGTCTAGTGATTTAGCAGCAGCAGCAGGTGTTTGCCTTTGGTGCTGTGTGGCCTGTGAAGCATTGATGTTACTGTAAGTGGTTGGACCTAAAACCCAGAGGCAAGAGACTCAACTCCAGGACTCTGGACCACCAGAGAACTTCCAGCTTCATGAAAATGTAATAGGTGAGAGCTCCCCACAAAAGCCAGCAAAATCCAGGGATGTACACCCCATGCCAATCCTTCAGAAAAAAAGGGGCACAATCCTGCACATTAGCAGACAGCATGCCCTAAGACATACTGAACACATAGACACCCCAGGACACACCACTGGACATGGCACTGCCCTCAAGAGAGACAGATGCAGCTCCATCCACGAGAACAAAGGCACAAGTCCCCCCTGCCAGGCAACCCTAGCAAGGCACTGGCCTGACCCCACCCATTGAGGGCAGACACCACAATTAGGAGGAACCACCACCTTCCAGCCCACCAGAAAAGAGACCCCCACCTCAAACAGTAAATTAAGCAAAATGAAAAGTCAAAGGTGGACACAGAAGATAAAGAAACATGGTAAAAACCCACATAACCAAATGAATGGAGAGGAAATAGTCGTTCCGACTGAAAAAGAATTCAGAGTAATGATAGTAAAGATGATCCAAGATCTTGAAAGTAAAATTGGAGGCACAGATAAAAAGATTAGAGGCACAGATCAAGAAGATGTAAGAAATATTTGACGAGGACCTAGATGAATTAAAGAGTAAACAATAATGAGCATTGAATAGCTAAGATTAAAAGTAAACTGGAGGGAACCAACAGTAGACTAACCGAGGCAGAAGAACAGATAAGTGAGCTGGAAAATACGCTAGTGGAAACAACTGGAGCAGAACACCATAAAGAAAGAAAGAATCAAAAGTAATGAGGATGGTCTGACACCTCTGGGACAACATTAAGCACTCAACAGTAGAATTACAGGGATCCCAGAAGAAGACAAAAGGAAAGGGCATGAGAAAATATTTGAGGAGATTATAGTTGAAAAATTCCCTAAAATGGGAAAGGAAATAGCCACCCAAGTCCAGGAAGCCCAGAGAGCTACATACAGGATAAACCTGAGGAGAAACAAATCAAGACACATATTAATCAAACTAATAAAAATTTAACACAAAGAATATTAAAAGTAGAAAAGGAAAAGCAGCAAATAATATACAATGGGATTCCCATGAAGCTAAAAGATAATCTTTTAACAGACACTCTGTAGGCCAGAAAGGAATGGCAGGATATATGCAAAGTGATGAAAGGAGAAAACCCACAACCAAGATTACTCTATACAGCAAGGATCTCATCCAGATTTGAAAGAGAAATGAAAAACTTTATAGGCAAGCAAAAGTTAAAAGAATTTAGAAACATCAAACTAACTCTCCAATGAATGCTAAAGGAAATTCTCTAGATAGGAAATAAAAAAGTCTACAGAAACAAGCACAAAACAATAAAGTAAATGGTAACTGATGTGAAGAACTGACTCATTGGAAAAGACCCCAATGCTGGGAAAGATTGAAGGCATGAGGAGAAGGGAATAACAGAGGATGAGATGATTGGATGGCATCACTGACTCAATGGACATGATTTGGATAAAGAAAAGCATTACATAATGATCATGAGATCACTCCAAGGAGAAGATGACAATTGCACATATATACCCTACAAAGGAGCACCAAGATACATACGGCAAATGCTAATAATTATTAAATTGGAACTCTGTAGTAACATAATAATAGTGGAAAATATTAATAGCCAATTCACTTTAATGAACAGATCATTGAGACAGAAAATTAACAGGGAAACACAAGCTTTAAAGGATACATTGGACCAGTTGGACCTAATTGACACCTAATTGACATTTCACCTGAAAACAATAGATTTCACTTTTTTCTCAAGTGCACATGGTATATTATCCAGGTTAGATCACATCTTGGGCCCTAAATCAAAGCCATAGTAAATTTTTAAAAACTGAAACAATTTCAGTCATCTTTTCTGACCACAACACTACATGATTAAATAACAACTACAAGAAGGAAAACTATACAGAACACAAACACATGGAGGCCAGGCAACACACTTCTGAATAACCAACAGATCACTGAAAAATAAAAAAGGAAATGAAAATATACCTAGAAACAATGACAATGAAAACACAACTCAAAATCTACGTGATACAGTAAAAGCAGTGCTGAGAGGAAAGTTTAGAGCAATACAAACCTCCCCTCCAAAAAACACAAGAGAGACATCAAATAAACAGCCTAACCTTACCCCTAAAGCAAACAGGAAAAGAAGAACAAAAGAACTCCAAAGCTGGTTTAAGGAAAGAAGCCATAAGGGTCATAGCAGAAATAAAAGAAATGAAGGAAACTATATCAAAGACCAATAAAACGAAAAGCTAGTTATTTAAGAAGATAAACAAAATCAACAAACCGTTAGCCAGACTCATCAAGAAAAAAGGGGAAGACTCAAATCAATAAAATTAGAAATGAAAAAGGTGAAGTTACAAGAGACAAAAAAGAAATACAAAGAACTATAAGTGACCACTATAAGCAACTAATGGCAATAAAATGGGAAACCTGGAAGAAATGGACACAGTCTTAGAAAAGTATGACCTTCTAGACCTGAACCAGGAAGAAAGAGAAAATATGAACAGATAAATCACAAACACAGTAATCAAGACTGTAATCAAAAGTCTTCCAACAAAGAGAAGTCCAGGGCTAGACAGCTTCACAGGTAGAATCTACCAAAAGTTTAGAAAAGAGTTAACATCTATCCTACTCAAACTCTTCCAGAAAGTCACAAAGGAAGAAAAACTCCCAAACTCATTCTACAACATCACCATCACCCTGATACCAAAAAAAGACAAAGATGCAAAAGAAAGAAAATTGAAAATTACAGGTCAATACGACTGATGAACATGGATGCATAAATCTTCAACAAAATTCTACCAAACAGAATCCAGCAACACATTAAAAAGATCGTACATAATGACCAAATTGGCTTTATCCCAGCAGTGCAAGGATTTTTCAATATATGAAAATTAATCAGTATGATATACCACATTAATGAGCTGAAAAATAAAAACCATAGGATCATCTTAATAGATGCAGAGAAAGCTTTTGACAAAATTCAACATCCATTTATGATTAAAAAAAAAAAAAAAAAAAAAAAAAAACACAAAAAGAAAACAAAAAAAAAAAAAAAGAGAAAATACCAAAGATGCACATAAAAAAAATTCACTAGAAGAGATGTTCTGTATATTTAAAGGCCCCAATAGAGTGANAGAGAAAGCTTTTGACAAAATTCAACATCCATTTATGATTAAAAAAAAAAAAAAAAAAAAAAACTCTCCAGAGAGTAAACATAGAAAGAATATACTTCAACATAATAATGGCCATATACAAAAAACCGACAACAAATATTATTTTCCATGGAGAAAAACTGAAAGAAATTCCTCTAAAATCAGGTGCCCACTCTCATCACTAATATTCAAAATAGTTTTGAAGATCTAGCCACAACAATCAGAGAAGAAAAGAAAAGAAAAGCAATCCAGATCGGAAAAGAAGTAAAACTCTCACTGTTTGCAGATGACATGATTCTTTACATAGAAAACTCTAAAGATACCACCAGAAAATTACTAATACTAAGCAATGAATATAGTAAGGTTACAGGATACAAAATTAGTACACAGAAATCCCTTGTACTTCTATACAGTAATGATGAAAAATTCTAAAGATAAATTAAGGAAATGATTCTATCTATCATTGTAACAACAACAATAAAAGAATGATACACTTAGAAGTAAATTTACTTAAAGAGACAAGAGACCTTTATGCAGAAAAATATGACACAAATGAAAGAAATTATGGATGACACAAACAGATGAACCAATATACCATGTTCTTGGACTGGAAGAATCAATACTCTAAAAACAAGTATAATACCAAAGCAATCTATAGACTCAACACAATCCCTCTCAAACTACCAACAGTATTTTTCACAGAACTATAACAAATAATTTCACAATTTGTATGGAAACACAAAAGACCCAGAATAGTTAGCCAATCAATCTTGAGAAAGAAGAATGGAGCTAGAGGAATCAACTTTCCTGACTTCAGACTATACTACAAAGCTACGGTCATCAAAACAGTACAGTACTTGAACAAAAACAGAAATTATAGACAAATAGAACAAGATAAAAAACCCAGAGATAAATCCACAGGTGTATGGGCACCTTATCTTTGATAAAGGGGGCAAGAATATACAATGGAGAAAAGACAGTCTATTCATTAAGTGATGCCGGGAAAATTGGGTAGCTAGGTTTAAAGAATAAAATTAGGACACCTCCTAACATCAAATAGAAAAATAAACTCAAAATGAATTAAAGACATAAATGTAAGGCTAAAGACCATAAAAATCTTAGAGGTAAACAGGCAGAACACTCTTTGATGGAAATCACATCAAGATCCTCTATGACCCCACCTTCTAGAGTAATGGAAATAAAAATGAAAATAAACAAGTGGGACCTAATTAAATTTAAAAGCTTTTCACAGCAAAGGAAACTGTAATACAAGTGCAAAGAGAACTATCAGAATGAGAGAAAGTAGCAAATGAAACAACTGGTAAAGCAGTTGACTAAATGGACAGCTGCCTGGTTTGATCTCCTTGCAGTCCAAGAGACTCTCAAGAGTCTTCCCCAGCACCACAGTTTGAAAGCATCAATTCTTCAGTGCTCAGCCTTCTTTATGGTCCAACTCACATCTGTACATGACTACTGGAAAAACCATAGTTTTGACTACACAGACCTTTGTCAGCAAAATGATCTCTGCTTTTTAATATGCTGTCAAGATTTGTCATAGCTTTTCTTCCAAGGAGCAAGCATCTTTTAATTTCATTGCTACAGTCATCATCTGCAATGATTTTGGAGCCCAAGAAAATAAAGTCTATCACTGTTTCCATTGTTTCCCAATCTATTTGCTATGAAGTAATGAGGCTGGGAACTTCCAGATGTTCAAGCTGGTTTTAGAAAAGGCAGAGGAACCAGAGATCAAATTGCTGGATCATGGAAAAAGGAAGAGAGTTCCAGAAAAACATCTATTTCTGCTTTACTGACTATGCCAAAGCCTTTTATTGGACCACAATAAACTGTGGAAAATTCTGAAAGAGATGGGACTACCGGAGCACCTGATCTGCCTCTTGAGAAATCTGTATGCAGGTCAGGAAGCAACAGTTAGAACTGGACATGGAACAACAGACTGGTTCCAAATAGGAAAAGGAGTACATCAAGCCTGTATATTGTCACCCTGCTTATTTAANGGGGACGACAGAGGATGAGATGGCTGGATGGCATCACTGTCTCGATGGACATGAGTCTGAGTGAACTCCGGGAGTTGGTGATGGACAGGCAGGCCTGGCGTGCTGCGATTCATGGGGTCGCAAAGAGTCGGACACGACTGAGTGACTAAACTGAACTGAACTGAACTGATGAGACTGGATGAATACACATAACTATACAAAAAAAAAAAAAAGATCTTAATGCCCTGGACAACCATGGTGGTGTGGTCACTCACCTAGAGCCAGATATCCTGGAGTGTGAAGTCAAGTGGGCCTTAGGAAGCACAGTATGGATATTCCTTAAAAAACTAGGAATAAAACTACCCTTGTTGTTGTTTGTTGTTCAGTTGCTGTCATGTCTGACTCTGCAACCCCATGGACTGCAGTATGCCAGTCTTCCTTGTCCTTCACTATCTCCTAGAGTTTTCCCAAACTCATGTCCATTGAGTTGGTAATACTATCTAACCATCTCATCCTCTGTCATCCCCTTCTCCTCGTGTCCTCAATTTTTCCCTGCATCAGGTTATTTTCCAGTGAGTCGGTTCTTCCTATCACATGGTCTAAATATTGAAGTTTCAGCTTCAGCATCAGTCCTTTTAATGAATATTCAGGATTGATTTCCTTTAGGATTAACTGGTTTAATCTCCTTGCTACTCAAGGGATTCTCAAGAATCTTCTCCAGCACCACAGTTCCAAAGTATCAATTCTTCAATGCTCAGCATTCTTTATGGTCCAGATCTCACATTTGCACATGACCCAACAATCCCACTACTGGACATATACCCTCAGGCAACCATAATTCAAAAAGACACATATACCCTAATGTTCATTGCAACACTGTTTACAATAGCTAGGACATGGAAGCAACCTAATATGTCCATCAGTGGATGAATGGATAAAGAAGCTGTGATACACCTTGTTGGTTTCAGTTCAGAGATATCTGGCTTATCTGGACTCCACAGTTCTTCAAGAGAGAAATCTTGAAAAGGACTGACTGGTTCTTGCAGTTTCAAACAATGACCCACATCCTGCTTGTTCCTCCTTTCCTGAGTGCATCTCCTATGTGGCCTTGCGTGATGTGTGGTATCTTCCTCTCCTGGACTGGTTCATGACATTTAGAGATGTGGCCAGAGACTTCTCACAGGATGAATGGGAATTCCTGTACTCAAAACGGAGGGACTTTTAGAGGGGTGTGACCTGAGAGAATGACAGCAACTTCATCTTCCTAGCAGGACCTTCCAAGTCTAAACCAGATGTGATTACCTTATTGGAAGAAGAGAAGGAGCCCTGGGATGATTGTGAGGGAAGGAACAGGAAGACATAACCCTAGTGAGGGCCGAGCAGGCATGGGGAATCATTACTGTACACAATAGCCAAGTATGTAGGGTAGAGACATACCTTTGAGATGTTACAGACCTCTCTTCCACAGCCTGTGGAGGAAAGGCCTGAGACCTTGGAAGCAAAATGTTTTAAGCCCAGGCTAACAGCAACAGCAACAAAAAGAAGTTGTGACGCCTATGCTACTGCTGCTGCTAAGTCGCTTCAGTCGTGTCCAACTCTGTGCGACCCCATAGACGGCAGCCCACCGGGCTCCTCCGTCCCTGGAAGTCTACAGGCAAGAACACTGGAGTGGGTTGCCATTTCCTTCTCCAAAGCATGAAAGTGAAAAATGAAAGTGAAATTGCTCAGTCATGTCCAACTCTTAGCAACCCCATGGGCTGCAGCCCACCAGGCTCCTCCTTCCATGGGATTTTCCAAGCAAGAGTACTGGAGTGGTACACGATGAATATTACTCAGCTACAAAAAGGAACAATTCTGAGTCGGTTCTAATGTGATGGATGAGCCTAGAGCCTATTTTACAGAGTGAAGTAAGACAGAAAGAGAAAAGCAAATATGATATATTCATGCATATGTATGGAATCTAGAAAGATGGCACTAATGATCTTACTTGTAGGGTAGCAAAAGAGATGCAGACATGAAGAGGAGAGAGACTTTGGGCTACAGTGGGGGAGGGAGAAGGTGTGAAGATGAGAGGGAGCAGTAATGAAACATATACATTCCCATGTGGAAAATAGCCAGCCAGCGGGAATTTGCTGAACGAGACAGGGAACCCAAAGCCGGTGCTCTCCGACAACATAGTGGGGAGGGATGTAGAGAGAGGTGGGAGGAAGGTTTAAGAAGGAAGGAGATGTGTGTGGCTGTGGTTGATTCATGTTGATGTATGGCAGAAAGCACTATGTTGTAAAGTAATTATCCTCCAATTAAAAAATAAAATTAAAAAAATAAGTAAATAAATGAGTAGATCATTTGACTTCTTGTCAAGATAATACCCATTCAAAGAGAATAACTGCCCTTTGACATTTGAACAGTGGGAGTCAAGAAACAAAACAGGATTGATCTAGGACATTTTCTGATGCGTACCAGGATCACATCTAAAGAACCATGCTTCTTACCCTCGTGCTCTACAAGCCTATCTGTTTTCACATAGAGGTTTACTGTTGCTTGTGTTTTTCCTTAGTAATAACATTCCATATATTTTGGCAGCCTGTGTACTGTGTTTTTGTTTTGTAACCAGGAGATGAGAGATTAGAGAAAATTACTCAAAAAGCAATTCAGACACCATTTTCAACAAAGTATACTCAAACATCTCATGGAAGTTACTCCTCCCTCCAGGAGACCCAACTGACTTTAATATCAAAGTCACAGATGTAGGGAGTACAGCTTTTACTAAGAGGAAATTGTTGAGGCCTAGTAAGAAGAAGGCCAGAAGGAAGCATGTTAGGATTTAAAGGAGAACTGGAAGCTTTTGAGAAGCACATATTGGCAATAGATTTTACTGGGTGAGAAGTCTGGGGACAAACATTATCATGGAGAAAAAAAAAAAAACCCTGGGCATTTCTCTGTAATGAAACCTCTGCATATATTCCCTGAAAATCAAAGTGGTTGAGAATTTTCTGACTTGAGGCCTCTTTCCTTCAGGAATATAATTAACAACTATTATTACTAAAATTCAACAACTAAGAAATATTTTTAAAGTATTCACTCAGTATCTATATACTATGGCTCTAAGATATAATGTCTCTCTTTGAAATAATAGAATTTTTAAAAATCAGAAGAGCAGTTATTCCTTTTAAAAAAGGGAAGTACACAAACTCTATTACATTTTTTATTACAAATAGATTAAGAATTCCTTTTACTAAATTAAGAAATTACAGATTATGAAAGCTAGTTTTAAAAAATTGAACCATATCATATCTGGCTTTATAATCTACTTTTCCATTTATATACTTATTTTTAAATTTATATACTATATTTCATGAATATGCTTATTAATCATTTATTAGTGTTCTATAAAGTCCTTTTTAATGATAGCGTACTATTCCATACTATGAATATCTTATTATCTATATAAGCAATAGTTAATAGTCAGATATCTGGCTTCCTTTTGCTTCTCTCTTCATTTATTTCTTTTATAATCAATGAAGCTTGTTTCTGATATTTTCTCTTAATTTTTTAATTTGTCAAAGCTTCAAAGAAGCAAAGGAAAACACTAAACTGTAGATAAGTTTGCATTGTACATAGATAATGCAAAACTAATATACTCTCCTCATCTTAGCCATGAAATAAAACACTTAATACTGCTATGGGAAGAAAAACAGTCATTTCTTTTGATTAAAATCTATGCAGTTATATAGCTATAAAAATTAAATAAAATGACCAATAATCCTCTATTTTATATTAACACCTATTAGGCATTTACAGAGGAATCTATGTTGTTAAAATAAACAGATTACTTACTGTGGAGAACAGTGTCGTGTTTTTTAAATTCAATCAGATGGGGTGGTATTAAACCTATGAGCATATTAGGAAATCTTTAAAGATAAATTTATTTTCATTTCTGCTGGAATGAAACACTATTGTGAAATCAGTCTCTTGGAATTATATAATTACCAATTATAAAATGTACCTGTTTTAAACTTTATTTTACCTGTTTATTTATATCCTGCACTAGGTGTTTCCTTCAAGGTCTACTGTCAGTGAAATGTCATGAGCAAACCTCAGTGGGCAACTAGGGCTCCTAGAGTAGGAACTCAGACCCCCTCACTTTAACCAGTGAGTCTACAGTGTTTTATATATATGGATACATCTGCCATCGCCCTAAGAGCGTGTTACAGACCCTTTCCTGTCCTTCCTCCTCATTAGACTGGAAGCTCCCAGAGGATTGGGATCTTATCTTTCATGTCTTCATGTCGTCTTCACTTCCTATCAAAATATCGGAAGTGTAGCAAAGTTAAATACTTGCTAAAAGAATTAATATGACATCATCCATTCACACAAGGTCATCAAACTACTTTTTTTGTTGACTTAGTAAGTTATGTGTCTTCCGACATGTCTGTTAGAAAGAATACTGACTTCTAAAAATAAAAAAATAACACAATTTGAAATGTTCTATTTTGTGTTTTATTGCCACTCTGTTTATCTGCCCTGAAGGACTCATGGCTAAAGCATTTTAGACAGGAAAATAAAAATATGGCAAGAAAACAGCTTGAGATAAAACTAACCCTCATACTTATCCCATGCACAATCAAATTAAGCCCTCCATACCTGATCTGGTTAGTTGAAATGGATGGCAGATAATCCCACAGAAAGATAATACAAATAAATTTAGGGCTCTTAATGAAAAGATGGGGAAGTTTGTATATTTCTCTTCCTCTCTTTTCTGGTATTTTTATAATTTAATCTTCTATATTTGGGTCAACATAGTTGGGAAGGGTCAACAACCCCCCAAAATAAAGGAGAAAGCAACAAGGTGGCTGTGAGGCTTTGTGGACTAATTGAAATCCTTACTTTTTAACAAGAAAATTGCTTTTAAGAGCTAAAGGTACCCTTGAATTATACTTGAATCCCTCTCTTTAGTCTGTAGCAATATCATATACATTAAGCTCTTTGCTCAGAAAGCTGTACTGCACCAGTATTAAAGTTGACATGCAAGACTGTTGGATGTTAGATATCAACATGTCTTTCTTTGTAGACAAAATGTTGTGCTGACTGACTCACCCATATACAAGGGAATTCTTTACTTCATTTTAATTTATTTAAAATATCTTAGAAACTATTTGATGGCAAATCATTTCCACTGAAAGGGAAACAGTGACATCTGGTGGAATATTTTTATCTGAACAAATAGTCATCAACGTATTTATTCCCTCAAAATAAGTGTCTGAAATATACATTCTTTCCCTAGAGAAAAAGTGTGCCTTTGTAATAAAACTGGAGATTCTTCAGTTAATGTCCAGAGCAATAAATCTTAAAAAAAAAGCCCCAAAATGGATTGCAAGGAATTATATCTTCTATCATTCTAGCCATTTGAGCAATGCAATCTGAAAGTCACAAGCAATACGATAATTCAGAGATATGTAAACATACTCATATATATGTGTGTATGTATATGTATATATTAACTATATATTATAATACTATATTAATTATATTTT